>VZTL01002544.1:45851-70163 GCA_013400535.1 Scopus umbretta | reverse complement strand
GATCTAGAGAACACAGACATTGGTAGCTTAGTATCCTCACTATAGGCTGGACTAGTATAGTTGGTCTGGTTTCAAAAGTACGAACAAGCTCCAAGCCACGAATGCTCCCTGATCCTGGCATTAATACCCCTTATGACTTCCCTGTCTGAGGTCTTTGCATCATGGTACTCCTGCTTTGAGTGTGTACAGCAGGGATTGAAAATAAAAAAGCATTAAAGAACTGCTGGCACCTTGTGGTAAATGTTTGAAAAACATTTTTAGCAACAGTTTAGACTGTAAACTATATGAATTCTGAATTTTCTCAGTCATTAAGACTATTCTGATGAAAAAAGGATCCTTGTTACTTTATTCTATTTATATCCCTTCTATGACCGTTCAGTCCATTTTCTACCTGCTGCCTGCAATGTTACCTGGCACATGCTAAAAACATGTTTCTTAAAGCAGTTTGTAAAGGTACAGTGGGCCTGACTGTTTCCAAATGAGATAATTTTGTTTGCAAGACTACTGAGTGAGAGGCAAGACTTCTGAGCAAGAGCAGATTCATATGCAGGGCAGAAAGGTTAGCTCAATGGAAATACGTTTCGTCAGAGAAGATAACTCAGATGGTCCCTTGTGCTGGTTTTGCCACTTACTAGCTCAATTAGCTCTATTAGATAGGCAATATGAAGGATGTGAGTTGGGTGGGTCTTGTAAAAAGAAGAGTGCTGGTGAACCGAGTTGAGAGGTTTTCCTCAGGAAAAAGAAGAATGAGACTTCAGGGGGCCGATATTTTTATTGCAGGGGAAGAGATGGGGTGGAAGGGAGCAGAAGGACGAGGGAGGTCACAGATGCAGCTTGGAGTAGGCTGAGTAAGTGAGAACAGGAAAAATAAAATTGGTATCATGGACTAGGAGAGCCAACAGATTAGATCAAATATATGTGTGAAGAAGACAAAACAGAAAGCTTTTATATGAAAACATTTCTTGTGAATGAGCTGAGCTGAGTTCCAGACAGTGTATCAGCCTGTCTCTCATCTGTGCTTCTTTCTAAATTCACTAGTACTCTGCACTTTACAGACCTTTTTCTTAGTCCCTATAAATTTTTTATGGAAGCCAGGTTAGCTGAAACGAAAAGTAGAGTTGTTTTTCTTAGGTTCATGATTTAAAGCTTAGCAAGAAAACTTGTGGAAAACATAATTGGGCTAAACAAAACAAAACTTTGAAAGGCTTCACCAAGTAAAATCTAATTTTTATCAATGCACTCTAAAGCATTTTTTTTTAGTGGACTATTTTGATGGCAAAGATCAACTCTCAGTTCCCAGGGTTTCTGACTGTATGACTCTCTACACTTTTCACTGTTCTTATAAAAGACAGACAAAATGGTTTAAGGAAATATTTTTTAAAATATTCATTATCTGGCAAAGACCAGACCTCCAGTATTTCAGCCTAAAAAGGGAAAGTTTTGGAAGGTTTTAAAAGTATCTAAAAAAGGGAGATAGAATGAAAATGAAGATGCAACTGTAAACATAAGTTTTAATGCAATTTATCCAGCAATACTCCTTTAAGTCAGCTTTATCTTTTTACATAGTCACTTTTATAACATATGTATAATGCTTTCTATATGAAAATATCTTTTATCTAGGTGTGTGTGAAATATATGCCTCTATACATGTGTATTATGAGCACAGCACCGAGGCAGGTGAAACCACGTCAGTCACATCCCGGAATTGATTCTGGTTTTGCTTTGTGTTTACCTGATCAGCTCCTGTTTGACTAAATCTCTTTAAGAGTAGTTGTAAGTATTTAATACCTTTTTGTTTGAGCACTCTGAAAACGTGGACCAACTAAGGAATCAGATGCAACTGAACAGACATTTCATGAATTAGCCTCCAAAATACAGAGGAACAAGAATCGTATGAGCTGTCCTGAGTAAGAGTTGGATGATGACTGTGATGGCTGCCCATCCTTATGTCTCTTTAGGCTGGAAACACAGAATAGCCAACATGGACAACCAAAGCAAAATTAAAACACAGCAAAGTGAAAACATATTAACCGACCAATAAAAATAATAACACTCATGATAATCAAGCAACCCGACTGCAGCTTGTGCTCTGAACCTTGCCAAATTTGGGGCTGCTGGCAGGCCACCAAGAATAGCAAATACAACAGACAAGGGCCTCTCATCTGAGAAAGCCTTGCTGCAGTCCCCAGAGAGTTTTGCCCTACGAACCGACAGCAAGAGCATCCCAGCCGGTCTGAACAGACAGCGTGGAATTACAGCATGAGATGGCTGTGTAGGGAGATTAAGCTAAATTTGCGTTTTGCGTGAATTGAGATTAAATTAAGGGACTCCGTTGTTATTTAGTAAAAACAGTTTCCTAGGTTACCTTGGAGTAATTTTTACTGTGTTGCTATGATGTAATCAGCTGGTTTAACATTTAGTGCTAGTAAAACATGTGCGTATACTTTTTTTAAAAAAAGGATGTGCCTAATCACTTTCATTTTGCACTCACTTAGCTCAATATTAATAGTTTGTATTGGCTGAGGATTTACAAACAGGCTTAGGAGTATAACAGTCTAGATTTCTACATCTGATGGCCCGAAAGTTAGAGGGAGTGAAGCGTTTTGTCAGACTCCTAGATCTTTCCTCCCACACATGCTGGCCACCAGATAAATCATGTGTATGAGTTTATAGTGGAGTCAGTACTGGATGTTAAGCAACACCCAGAAGTGAAGTTCTTGAAATAATTTCCTGTGAAAGCAACAGTAGACAGATTTGTAATCATAGCTCACGGCATTAATCAAGTAAACAAACCATCTATTTTTTGCTGTGGCATTCCTGAAATCCCTTTTAGGAACACTGAAAATTCTACATAATGATACTGCCTAATAATGAGCATAATCAGAGCAGAACGGCACGCAGCAACACAGGGGGCTTCTCAGGTCTGTGGGGCACAGATGCAAAATTCCCCTGATAAAAGTTCGGAGAGTCAGCAGATATCTGAAACGTTGCTTAAATATTTCAGTAGTATTAATACTACTGTCTCCGTTGTAATTAAAACATTTCTCCTATTCAAAACTTTCCAAAAGGTTGCTTATCCCACTCTATCAGCTAAGAGGAGTTTCAGACAGGGCTGGGGGTGAAACTGTAAATAAGGGTAAACTTCATCCTGCACTGTTATTCATGCTGACAAATTCCAACTCAGTAAAAGCTGCTGACAGCTGCGGGCTGCTCAACAACTACAGCTAACGTGGGGGAATCTGCTCGAGGAAATAGGGCAGGTAGGCTTCGTTCAGCATGCTTAAAAATGGGGTTTCCTGGAGGGAAAAGAACCAGGTGGTGATGAAAAGGAAGGTGTCAGGTTGGAGGAGGCTGCTTGTGGAGCCACACAATGTTCAGTACAGTCCTGATTTTGTTTAGCGTTTTCATTAATGGCAATAATGCGAGTATAACAAGTCCTGCTGGTGACGCAGGGTTTGGAGACATTGGCAATACAGAGAAGGACCTGGCTATCATACAAGAAAGAAAAAGAAAAACCAACCCAAAAAAGCCTGGATGAGCTTTGAGTACTGAAGTAATGGCAATGGAATGAAATTCAATATTAAAAAATGCAAAGCTGTGCCTGGGGGGACTAATAAAAATTTCTAGAAGTAGAAGAAGAAGCTGGGAGCTCATCATCCGGAAATGGCTATGTAGGAGGAGGGCTCATGGATAGTGGTACGTGGTCATGGAGTGGCAGCAAGCTTCTGTGGTGGTCTGCTAATTTCCTAGGTACCAGCGCTCTTAAGTAACAATGCATCAGGAAGACGGCTTTCCAGAGGCATTGGGAGGTATTTGACTGGCATGGTAGACTCATCTGGATCTAACTTTTAATGCTGATGAACACATGCTAGGGAAGAGGGGCAGGGAAGTTGCTTACCAGCTATCTTGAAAATGATAGTAAGTAACTTAAGGAGGAAAGACTGAGCTGATTAAGGGATACACAGAGAGAGTTGGCATGTTCAAAGCAAAGGGTTGGGAAAAAAGTCTTTGCAGCAGGAGTCTGGACAGATATGAAAGAGGTAAAATTGCATTGGTAAAAGCCAGAGAAGACGATGTTGCAACTATTGACGTGCAGGGTGGTGAGACATATGTTCCAGTTATGAAGCAATTACAAGAATATATAAGCCCCGAAGTGGTTTCAAGCTGAATTCAGATTGGCATCTCTATGCAGAATAATTAACGCACAAAAGCTTGAACATGAGGGACAAAGACAGTAGAAAATTTCTAAATCCTAAGAAATTAAACTCACGCTACTTGGAAGGAGGAAACAAAGGGAAAGTTTTGGGGAGACAAGAGAGAACAGTAAAGGCTCAGGTATGGGAGGTTAAAAAATGAAGGGACACATCCCAGTTAAGTGGGGAAACTGATCTAGGTGCGGCTTCTTTTGTATCAAAACTCTTCAGCTATATTCACAGAAACGTCCACTTATGTTAGAGGGAATCTTGGGCTGTAAGTGAACTCCGCAGGTTCTGAGATGAGTTAGTCATCATTGTTTTAATTTGTTTATCCTGTTTCCATAATAAATCTCTGTTTTTTTGTTTTTTTTTTTTCATTTAAACAACTTCACAGTCTAGTTTGTTGGGGGTTTTAAAAATTGAGCTGACTGTGGTTCATTTTTCAACAGAAAATTAATCTTCTATCCTTATGTGAAAAGTCACCAGGGATGCCAGCATGCCAGTGAGATTTTTCCAATACAAAATTTACAGAAGTGCCTCACTGACATGGGCTGTGGTCACTAAGGACAAATACAGCCGTTTGGTTTTGCACAGTAGCAGGAACAGGCTAGCGTTAGAGGGTATCCAGGCAGATGATTGTTCCATGGGTAAATCTGGCACAGTTTGTGTGGAGTATGTACTTACCCACTGGGTATTTCAGTTTGTGGGGGTTTTTTTTAGTGCAAGACTAGGAAAGCTGTACGTTTTGATTCGTAGAAACTGGTGTTAAAAGCAAAGCAGCATCCTGCCCCCCGAATGTGGAAGTGAAGCTAGAAATAATTTTTCTTTCATTTATTGTTACAGAAAAATGGTGGCGTAACTCTGACTCTGATGTCAGTAAAATGCAGATGCTTTTCCTTCAGAGTCCTGAAAGGATTTGTATGAGTGTCTGAGAGATGTTTGTTTTTAATATGTTTAAAGATAATAGATAGCCATACTTTTCCAGAAGAAAAGCATTGGAGGACTAAACATAGTACGTAAATCCTAAAAGCGTAAGTGGGTACAGATGGACCTCACTTGATTTCAGAAATGAGACTGTGACTGAAAAAGTTACTATGAAGGAAACTGAACTAGGATTTCCTGTTTAACTCCCATTAAAAAAAACCAAACCAAACCAAACCAAAACTAAAAAGACAATAGTTTTCCCTTTTAAAAGAAAATGTCTAATTATGTAATAGCTTTATGTCGTGAACAATAGAGTTTTAAGTCTTATGGCTGACTTGTTATGTTGAAAACTTTACATTACATTATGTTTCAGTGGGAATCACTGCAAATTAGGGAATTGCAGGATGGCCCTTGGCTGTGGCCACATCTCAGTCTCTGTGTTGCAGACTTCGTTTTTTTTAAGAAACATGCTTGAAAAATTCTCATCTGTACTAAAAGATGCTGGTGTTTAGGTGTCAAGATGCTGGACGTAAATTAAATTCAGATCTTTGGATAGAGCCAAGTTAAAAATGGTACCACTTGGATAATGAATTCTCATCATCCTGATAGTGATTGAATGGTGTAAACTCTGTGCCTGAGGATGAACCAGGACCAGCAGAATTACTTGGCTACACCTAATTCATGGAACTTCAAAGCTTAAATCAATTTGTCCAGCAAGAGTCCAGCAAACATTTCCTAGTGGTTGGTTATAGCTGTTTGTTTTCATGGAGGAAATACTGAACTATCAGCTGGATTATTAGCAAAAGAGGACATATCTTTAAAAGCAAGTGATGTGAGTGTTTTTATCAGATAGCACTGTAAATCTATGCTGCTGTAATGAGGGTGATCTGAGTCCCAGCATTATCCTTTTCCAATTGGAACTGAGTCCCAGAGCTTTGCCTATCTTTTGTAAGCTTCATTACAATATTATTTTTATCGTGCTGAAAAATAAAGATGAGGTCTAACAAATATGCATGAAGATGACAGTTTAGGGGAAGACTAAAATTTGTTTCAGAGCTAATCTGTGCTATTATTCAGTGCTTACCATACTGTGCTCCGCAGCACATATTTAATTACAGCATATGAGTTTGCTCTTTTAATCCAGATTTTGCAATTTCAGCTTACTTTTCTGTCTGTTGGAAGCACAATGGGGAAAGAACATCCAACCAGATCCTTTTCCCTGTTACTCAAATTGAGATGTGACTAGATGTGATACACATTTTAAACTGGGTCCAAAGTAAAGCCTGCAGGGTTTCACACTAAAGATTAATATATCTGAGTCTGGGGTCAAAATATTTACGGTACATGGATGGCAAAGCTTCTTCAAGCAACTCTAAAAATAGCAGTGGCTCCACTTTTCAACCAGCATGTGCTAATTATCCATTAGAGTAATTAGAATCACACTGGGGGAAGGGAACCTCCTGTTCATTATGCATGAACATTAAAGTTCCATATGCCATAAAATACCATATGCATGGTATTTTTAAAATAAATGCAGCTGTTTACTTCTGTCCTTAGTCAACATCTCCCCCCTGCACTTCTGTTCCGTTTGCTGGCTGGCTGCCATCTCCCATGTCAAGGGTGATTGCATTGCATGACTTTTTATGGCTGGCCTGCAAGGTGCTTTGGGATCTTTCAGGGTGAAAGGTTCTACAGAAATGTAAAGCATTATTTATTATTTTGCATAAATTGCTGCATTATTTGCCCTAGGTATTTGTGGTTTACAGCTGTAATAAAATAGCTGGCTACTCGGACTGGATGACTCAGTGATATGTAATTGGATACAGAGCTCTTCACTTCCAGGTCAGCCGCTCATCACTGGCCCACAGATATTTGGCAAGTGTATAATAAGTAGGCAATTCCATTTCCTAGTGGTCGAGTGTCCCCAGCACAAAAAACATGATCCCAAGTGGAATTAACGTGCTTAGGACTGTCATCAGGGAAGGGTTTCTTACCTTGAGATCATTTTTGAAGATTTGTGTTAAGATTCCTTGCCAAAATGTTGTGGGGAAGTCTCCTGGCCATCATGCCCATTGCACACTTGCGTGGATTGACACAGAACACCTGTCTCCAGAGCTGTTGGACCCAAACTTTTGCTAGTTCTTCTTCCTTAGATATTTTCAGTAGTGTGTTTCTAACTTAGCGGCACATTTGTGCATGTGGGTGAGAGATCCTTTGTTCCAGGATTCATTTAGACTTAGTCCAATCCAGTTACTTACAGTGCTTATGTACAGGAAATCTGGGGCAGATCTCATAAAGGATATTTCCAGATATTCTATTGCATAGCAATTTGCAGAGCTCATAGAAAAAAACAGCTCTACCTCTGATACAGCTCAATGCTGAGCACTTTGATCTGAGTCCTGTTAAATGAGAACGGCCTTTTCCAAAGCAGCCAAGTGACTTGGGAACATGCGTCCCATCATCTTATGACCAATTTGAAAAATCCACTCTTAACCCTGCCTTACTTTAGTTCCGCTGAAATTGATGGACCTATATATTCTTATGTCCTTGCTAGTGACAGCTAACCTGCTCAGAGCTCACAGTCTCCTTGTGCAGGCACTTGTGCAGACAGTCCCTCTGTCCACTACAAAAACACGGGACACCCAAGTTGAACTGAATACTGAATAACACCACATGGTTTGCAGTGGTCTGTAACTGAAAAGGTTCACTGGAAGCAATTTGCAAAGAAATCCTTAGGAAACCACCTGGATGGTTATTTTAAATTAAAAAAGGAAGAGATGCCACTTTAAAAAAATAATTTTTAATACTAGGTTTAAGGTTCCATACATGTGATAGTCATTAAAGCTTATTTAACCCTGAAATTATCTGGCCTCTTTAATTCCACAGGGACTGTAAGGCTCTTGGGTTAGAAATGAAAAATAATGTCAGAATGAAAATGAGACTTTCCTGAGTGTAGGACCGTTATTACAGAATATTTTCTTAATCAAGCCCCTTTAAGAGCCAAGTAGTGGAGAAAAAAATAATCGGACTATACTGCTTTCATCCACAGGGTCTCTGTCGATGCTTTGGGCCACTGATCAAAATAGGCACAAGTCAGTCCCAAATTCTGTCTGTGATACACTCACCTAAAATGCATGTCGGACTGATGATTTGACCATCCGCAATCTCAACTGTAGTACACCCAGTTCCTTGTTACAATATGCTTTTGGGATAATCCCAGTGCGCTCTGACATTTGGGCTCTCGAAATTCAGAGCTTTCTGGTTGTTCAGACTGGAAACTTTCAGCAGGAGCAGTGATTTTTGTCAAGTTTCTGTTACAC
The DNA here is from genome assembly GCA_013400535.1 of Scopus umbretta. Classification (NCBI taxonomy): domain Eukaryota; kingdom Metazoa; phylum Chordata; class Aves; order Pelecaniformes; family Scopidae; genus Scopus; species Scopus umbretta. Next base: position 61,723 of record VZTL01002544.1, on the reverse strand, counting down.
CAAACATCTGTGGTGTGCCCCACCACCCTTTCCCCAAGGATAAAACATGCTGCAGGGAGGGTGTTGCAAGCATTCCTGAACTAGACAGCTAAGCTGGAGTCATAACTGTGCTGGCCAGTGCGTTACTTTGAAGAAGGCTCCCATCAGAATTAAAACATCCCACAACTCTCATCACAACAGCCCTATTCTTGAGCGTGGCTGAACATGGAAATTTAAGGATGGGGGTGGAGTGGGGGGAGAAAGAAAAGACAGACAAGTAAACAGATAAAGAGGGAGCTCTTGCATGCAAGTGGAATTTCCTCTGAGCACAGGACATTCTTTATCATTAACTGGTCTGTCACAGGAAGGAAAATGGGAAAACAGTGTTTCCTGTTAGGGGGAAGAAAAAATCAATAGGCCTTGGAAATACCTGCCTGGAAAGAACTTTTTGTGTTCCCACAGCAAGCACAAATAAGTTTTTAACTCCTTTGGAGCATGAGCTCTGCATTAAAGCAGTTTGCTTCTTGAAATGGGATGTCAGTGTGAACACGTCCTTTAAAAATGATTGGCAGCTCAGGCTGCTTGGATCTTTCTTGTTAGTTTCAGAAAATTCTCTAACTCCTGGAAATATCTTCTATAAGGCAAAGGCTGTTTTCAAGACACTTGAATTCTTCTGAGTTTGTGTCTATGAAAGTAATAATAATTAAAAGGGCCATTTGCCATACAAACGCAGTCACGCTAATATTTTGATTAAGATGCTCACAGGTGGACAATGGGTCTGCTCTTGCTTCTGGTAAACAAAGTTTTCTTTAGGAGGGAGCACAGTTGCCACGCAAGTGCTTGAAGCCTCGGAAGGACAGTGAACTACCCTGCAGCTCCTGCATCATCTTTTTGGTTGCATCTTGCTCTGAATACAGCAGGGTGGTGGAAGAGTGGGTCTTTCAGAGGAGTGAGGAGAGGCTGGTTCACTGACAAAGGCTGCAGGAATGTATCCATATGCACAAAGAGCCCCAGGGTAACCTGGGTTCCTCAGGAGAATAGTTCTTCTCTTTGGTGGCAGCTTCCTTCCTTCCAAAGGTGGGCCTGGGGATCTAAGTTTGTGCCTCAGTTGTAGCCACATTCCCCATCAGTTTGAAGCTGTTCTGAGCCAGGGATCTGTCCTGGCCCATGACAAAATTTATAATGATGTCAGTGGCATAACTGGATGAGCAGAAGCTATGTAATCCAGCAGTGTAAAGGTAAGAGGACAAACTAAAAAGAAGGGAGGGAAGATGATCTCTTAGGCGTGCACAGAAAGAGGGTTGGAAGTCACTTTTTTTTTTTTAAATAGAGAGGGAGAAGTGGGCTGAGCTTAAAATGAAGCTATCAGCAAGGCTGAAATTAAAAGAAAGCTTTAGGAATGATCTAACTTTTATTTTATTACATTACAGAAGACAAAAAATCAATAGCTGGTAATTCAGACATAAATGAGTTATACAGGCCATTGACACAATGGACCAAACTTTATAACAACCACATCTGATGCTGTCAAGTCACAGGCTTCAGTGGCGCCAGTAATAATTATGGCTGATCACCTCTAATTCAGAGCTGCCTTGCTTGATAAAGGTGTCACTCTGAGTGGCTGCAGCATCGATATCAATTGAGGATGTCATCCAACAGGTCAGCCTGCTGCGGAGAACTGTGTTTTTTTAATTGAATAGGATAAACTCTTTGCTTTTCTCCTCCTCTCATTCTGTCTGCAGAAATCATATGTACCTTAAACAAAAATAATTTGAATTTGTGACTGAAACTACTTGAATTCAAGACTAAACCATGACTGAAGCTAACGGTGTTGATCCATGGAAATATGGTTAACGGTGTTGATCCATGGAAATATGGTCTAAAGATAATTTATAACTGTAAGAGTATCCACAGGAGGAGACGTTGGTACTTTACAATAATCTCTGTTGCATCGCTGCTTTGATCAATTAAGGAATCCACCCCCCAAAAAATCCTGTTGGGTAAAATGCTGCTAGGCAATAGAAATTGCTTTTCCATAAAATCACATCATTATAAGGAAGAAAAGAAAATGCATTGGCTTTGATGTTTTCCTGTTGTTTTCTGAATTCTGGGGGATAGGTGTGTCCATTGACTGTCAGAAAACTGAATTTCACTCTGAGGCATGGGGTGAAATGACTTTGTAAAATATGCTGAAGTTCTTCATCTATAAAGAAGGGAGTCACTTTTAAGTACCCCTCCAGTGTTTCAGGTGCCATTAATGTTTACATCTCTGCAGTTTGACATTGAAACTATTACTCTTTGGATTGCTGAGGGATGGTATGTGTGCTTAGACATTTTCACGTGTTATTGTTATTATTGGTTAGGCTTTGCATTCTTTTGTGGAGCAACTGTTTTGTACTGTGTTGACTACAATTAATTGTGAGTGATGAACAGTGAAAGAAACCTCTGTGGAGCAGGACATCGGAGGTATTTCAGCCACAGTCACTGTAGCATTTAACATCAGGAGGACTTAGAAACTATGATACGATGCGGCAGAGCGCTTCGCACCACAATAGCTTATGCTTGCACACGTGAAAAGCTTCTTCTAGTTTGAAAAATTATTACTAGTTCCACTTAGAAACATTATCGTTAAAAAAGCCACGAATATTAGACTTGGGAGATAAACACCAGAAGGGAACTGTTTTAAATGCGGGGTAAGCAATAGCAGCAGTGAGTTGGTTCATAAGCTTGCAGTGCTGTACGGCTCGGGGCTTTTCTGGTGCTTTTGAAGTAGCGGAGAAAGAAAGTGCCTTGCACCTGTACGTTTGCAGGCACACCAAGAAACAGTCCCGTAGTCATCCTTCAAAAAACGCTGGGCTCGGTGCCAACCCTGCGTGGCTAAGGCAGAGAAATCCCTGTCTAACGCATAACCTGTAAAAGCAGCGCTGTTCATTCTCCCCAGACCCACACAAACGCGCTGCGTCCGCTTCACGGCTTCTGGCTCGATCTCCTCCTTTTCCAAGTGCTGGATCTTCCTGAAGCCCGGACCACGCGGGCATTCGGGAGCGAGCGCGTTTTTGTGCCATATCTTCTGATCATCCCCAGTCAATCATGTCAGCCCCGTCCCTGGGTTTTCCTGTGATCCGGCAGGCAGCTGCGCAGGCCCTTCGGAGGCGGCACTGTTTCTTTCTCTGTTTACTCGTTTCCAATGGCAATTGCACCACCGAGTCTCTGTACGGCTGGAACTTGGCCTGGGGCTGTTTTGGTTACATTGAAGTTTTTGCTTCAGCTCTGCCAGATTTAAATGGTGACTTCACCAGCACTGGGCTAAAAAGGAGAAAAGGGGAGGAGGGAGGTAGTGTAGCGAGCGGAGCGAGCGAGGGAGAGGGCCAGAGCATTACATCATCACTTGGACGGGAATCAAATGGGAAGGATATGACTCACTCGGGCTAGTTAAGCTTTGGCTCAAGTTCTACATACACTCATTCCAGGGCTCTCATGTTCTGCACCTCAGCAGGGAATTCAGGCTCAGTGATGTCCATGAGGTTTGTTTTTAATTTTCTTTTCCTTTTCTGATTTCTATATACTTCCCCCCTCCACCCCCTCGCCTTCCTCCTCCTCTCCTCTTCCCCTCCCTAGTCCCCCTTTCCCACTCTCTTTTCCACTTCGCCAGAGTTTGTTTTCTGGTGCGGGTAACCTCGCCTCTTAGCAGCAGAAGCTGGTTTTTCGACCAAACCAAACCCAAACAAGGAGCGCAGCAAACTTGAGAGAAGTTTGGTGGTTTGTTGTGGGGGTTTCTTTTTTTTTACCCCATCATTGTGTTGCTCCTAATCGGAGGAGACAGGGAGAGAGTTAAAATGCAGGAACCAATCGCTTGGACGGTGATGTAATGCTGGAACTGCAGGGTTGTTAAGTAATGTGAGAGGAAGGGGGTCAGGGTTGCAAAGCATTTACCTGCTGTCAAGGGGCTTTAAGTTTATTATCAATTGCAGTGACTGTAACTGGCTTCAGACTGCACTCTCTAATTATTCACAGGCTCCCCTTTTTTATCTTTTATTATTAAAAGTAAAACTATATTACGGTATTTTAAAAAACGTGATATTATCACAGCTGCAAATTATTTTCCACCAGGGTTTTTTGATGTTTTTTAAATGGCTCGAAACTGGGTGTCTTTTTCACAAAAAGCCCAGAGAAGGCAAAAAGAAAAGAGAAAGGCAAAGGCAAAAAGGGGTGGTTCTTTGAGCGTAGCTGGCGAATTTGAAACTGTACGAAGAGAGCAGTTCAGCCTCTGCCTAGCAGAGTGAGTAGAAGCTCCTGCTGTTGGAAATCCGCCGTAGAAAATAAAACATTTAAGGGAGGCAGTTTGCGGAGCTCATCCCGAGGCGCCTCGGCGTTTTATCCCTAACACTTGTCAGCAGCGTTCAGATCCTTAGCTCACCCCGGGCTCGTTACTTGTTTGACGGGCTGCTCTCTCGCCCCTGCTGGGACTGCTGAGGTCCCGACCCTGAACAGCAGATCCCCTCCTGTCACGGTTCTGCTCTCCAGAACTACCTGGGAGTTGGGGCATCTTCCCACGTGAGTTTCCTTTGCAGGACAGAGCCCTGTGCTTGTCTTATTAAATCTGCCTGTCTCCCTACAGACCTTTTAGTCTATTTTCCGTGTAGCTGACAGCCTTTAGGTCTGGGGCGGGGAGGGGGGGGACATGGGGAAGGAAAGGTACCTCTTCCCCAAGTTCCCTGTGGGTACATTACCCTTAGGGTGGACCACGCAGAGATAAACACTGACAAAGCCCCTGCTTGGGTGTTGCTTATATTTAGATGTGGGATGAATGCGAGATACCAGGTTTGCGTTGGTGTCCTCAGGATACCCATTCTGCTCGGAGGAGCTCTGCATCAGGTTTCTGTGTCAAGAGCTGCCTGCTCCTAAGATACTGCTCTCGGAAGTGCCCCCTTCAGGGAATTTCTATCTCAGAGGGAAGCACTGTATTCGTGTCCACTGGATCAGCAGTGGACCAAAGATTTGCTTGGCTAACTAAAGATAGTATTAAATGCACTCTTGAGGGTTTGGTGATTTTTTTAAAAACCTGTATTGGCGCCTGACTGAGCAAAATACCAAACAGTGTTGTTCCGTGGTGATGACAAAACCTCCATCACAAGGAAGCAGGAGTCCCTGACCAGCTCCTGCCTTCCCTTCCCTCCGGTAGTCCTCTTCAAAGACGCCTTGTATCTAGTTGTTACATCCTCACACTTTACTCACAGGTTTTTCCTAAATGCCCTGATTTCCAGGCTCCTCAGTCAACTGCTCAAGCACAAACAATTGCTCATGTGCCAAACTTTTATCACTGAGAGCCTAACGTAAGCCGCACCCGGCTCTGGCCCACGTTGCAGTGCAGATATACCATATGGATTAGATTGCGCAGTGCTCTGTTGAGGATGTGTGGGTTGTGGAGGGAGCTGTGCTGCTGCAGGAGTTCCCGTAGGATTTCTGACTCATATTTTCTCCTAGAAATGTTGGGAAGTGCAGCTCCACGGACCATCAGAATGAAGCAGAGTAGATTCTTCCCCTTGCCTGCCTGCTTCAGATGCTGGGGTGGACTTGTCTTCACTCTTTCCCTTCCTGCCTTTTCTGGCTGGAGGCTTTGTGCAGGAAAAGTCTGCCAGTGTTGTCCTAGGATAGTGTCTAGCCATGTTGGCAAGACACTGGGCAGAGGATGACAGATTGTCACACTCCATCTTTGCCTATGCAGAAATGTGTCCTTACTGTTTCTTTTAGAAAAACACATATAAAATACACTGTGCAGCATGGCCTGGAAGTCTTTGGGCATCGGGTTGCATTCCATGGGGGATCAGAGTCTCCCTTGTCTAGTACTAGCTATTAACATTTCACCTGGCTGGAGGCAGAACATCTTGGTGCTTTAGTTAGTGTGGACTGACTGATGACCCTACCTTGTGCTTGTGACTTTCACAAAGCAACTTCAGTTAGGTGGAGGTAGAGGGTGTGAAGATGTAAACCCTTCTTCACTTCCAGAAGTGCATTACAACTTTAAGTTACCATTTCCTTCTGCTACTCAACTGATTTCAACACAGCAACACAGAAAAAACAGCTTTAAAGGCTTCTTTCAAAAAGTTGCAGTTGTAAATTCCATATGCATCTATATGCGTGTGTGTGCGTGTGTAAGTATGTATATGTCCTATTGAAGCAACCAAGCATATAATTAATGAGGTATAACTTCCCTGACGAGAGCCAGACAGCTCTGGTTGTGGTTGACAGGTGCTTTTGAAATGCACATTCATCTTGGACAAGAAAAAAATGCAAGTAGCTGTCCATTTTGGATTCTTCCAGTGCTAGCTGTCCATCTTGCGCTGCCTTGGATCCAATGTGCAGGTATGCCCATGGACTTCCAGCTCCATGGTCAGAGGTCAACAGCTCTGACAGTCAGCCTCAACGTGTTTGAAGCCAGGCCTTCTGGCAAAAGGATTTTCTTATTGAAGGATGTTATCTTTAGGGACCTAATTTTTAAACAGCAGCCAAGAGAAACATTAACAGCACTCTGAAAATGAGCATCAGAAGATATATTCAGAAGCACATGTAACCTGTCAAACAAACCAGAGGCCAAACACACCAGAGCTGGGAAGCGATGTTTGCACTGGAGAGCCGACTGTGCGCGGTCGCCCTGTGAAGGAAGGCAATCGGCTCAGAGCAGAGCCTGGCTGGAAGAGTCCCAGTAAATTTTCCCCACCAAGATCCCGAGTAACATTTCCGCCTGCATTGTTGAATGTGTGCATTGGCAGAATATCCACTCTATAAGCTGTGTGATTTTAAGACGTAATTTGCTGCTCCTTAGCTGGTCTCTGCATGCACAAAAGAATTGGCTCTGCAGTTGCCAGTACAAATGCAAGAGCTAAAAATCAGAAAGCTTATTTTTATTTCACTGAATGTGGTCCCTCTGCCCCTGGATTCCTCAATTTTCCTAGCTCTACAGTAAGACTATTTCCCTTAAACAGTTTTGGAAGACTTGATTGGTATTTGTGAAGCCCAACAAAGTTTTCAGCATTGGCATGGTGAGTGCTGGGGTCAGAGCAAGCCAGGTGTTGGGCAGAGATGGTGGCAGGGCTAGCCTCATGCCATGTTTTGGACACAGGAGGCACAAAGACCAAGTTGTCTCCCGCACTTGGGTGATGGTGCTGGGGCAGGAGTGGCCGCCCTCCTCTCTTCCCCATCTCTCTGCTTGCCTTCCCACCCTTCTTTTGTTCGTCCTGCACATGCCTGGGCCGCGTTCAGCCCAAACTGTTGAGATCAGCTTTGCCGAAAATTACACTTCAGATCAAAATGTGAGTTAGGTTCCTGCAGTGTGAAGTGAATGCTGGGTCTTTCTCTGCAGCTATAGATAAACCAGATATGAAGGTAATTACATCTCATTCCTATCTGACTCTCTTATTTGCCATAATCTCTTTTAATCCCTTTGATACTCATCATAATAATGTTAATCTTAATGAACTCATTTGGTATTAATGCGGATGTGATTTGTAAGTTCAGAGCAGGCTTGCCATCCTTGTTTAGCGTTCATTAATATCCACTTAACTGTGTTTATGCTCTCTTTCTCCTGCAAATGGACTTGTGTGTCTCTCTCTTCCACGTAGCTGATGTGGCAATTCCTGTAGTGGAACTCTCTTTCCACGCTCACGTTTGTATTTCCTTTCCATTCCTCTGCCTAGTTGTATGATCCCAGAGAAAGAAGCTGATGAAAACACCTCATCCATCTGCTAGTGGCTTTCTGTACCCCGTTGCTTACTGATTTCTTCCACTTTCAACATTAGAAGGAACCATTATCCTCTCGCTCCTCATTCACGTGGCATTCCTTCTTAGATTGCCTCAGAGATATTGCCTTACTATGGCCTTCATTTTATTGTCTCAGAGGGTGAACGAGTAGGAGACACAACCCCTAATCCTGGCAAAAAGACAAATTATTTGTTGCTTACTACCGTACTCTCCCTGAGCGCTCTGTTTATGGGTGGGGTACCTTGCCCAAACAGTTTCCGACGTGACCAGCCAATTCTAGTGAGGGAGGACTATGCTTGGATGTTGAACCTGATCCAAAGCTTATTGCAGTGAATGGGAGTGCTGCCTTGATGGGCTCTGGATAAAATCTGTAAAACTATGCTCTTTTCATTCCTTTGAGCACCCACATATTTTTCAACATTTCTAGCTTTGGGATGTGCCCTCCTGAAAAACTACTCGTTCAGCCACAGTGATCCCAGAGACTGATGAACCTCGGATCCCTGTTAACAGGCGATTTCCTCTCTACGTGGGTGCTTGTGTTTGTTTTTAAATGTGGCATGGAATTTCTGTGTTGTGGTGCTTGCCATCTCCCTCTCCACTTCCTCCAAACACATTTTCAAGGCCTTGATTGTCAAATAGCATTAATTATTTTTCAGCCCCAGTGACACACATTTTGCTTTTTAGGGCTTATTGGATCCTGACAGAGCCAGGAAAGTATCATCTACTTAGCAGAACACTGTTTATTCCATCCCACTTCAATTCTTTATTTTATGTCCTGATGTTTCCTTGTAGCATCAGCTTCCTATGTTAAAATGAATAGCTGTACTGAAAACATCTAACTTTCAGTTTACTGAAAGATTTCTGGACATTGTAATAAAACCAACCATTGTCTTGGTAAACTTACTAGTCAAGAGTGAGAACAGTCTCTCAGATCAGCGCAAGCTGTATTTTTGTGGTGGTCTTTATTTTAACATAATGTCTTTCATTCAAGAGCATCACAGGATGTTTTACAAATTGCAGCCATTAGTCAAATATATTAAGTCAAACATATTAAAGCTCTTTTTTAGTATGAATACAAGATGTATTCATATAAATAACAAGGTGGACATTTTTACTGCAGATATCTACAGCTCTTGTGCTGCTGCATGACCATAAAGAATATGGGCTGATGTGGCCCATATTGCCACATAAATGGGCACTATTTTCTAGAGATCGATAAATCTCTGCCCATTAGCAGCAGCAAAATAATAATAATAATAATAAAAAAACTTCATTATGTTTTCTCTAAATGTCAACTAGTTATCACAAGCCCTGTCAAAAATAATACCAGTAGAATGTTTTACCACACTGGAAAAGCCCATCAGCACCAGTAATTTTATATGTCAGTTTTAACATGAGGTAGTTTTTTCCAAACTGAGTCTTAAAACCGAGAACAGAAAAAAACTTACTGGGACAGATCCTCTCTTGACCTCAGTTTGAGGGCACTCAGTATCACATAAAAAAAGTTCCAGTGCTGTGTTCTTTGTTGTCCTTCGGTTTCCAGATCTAAGTGAACTTTTCTTTCACTGCAGCTAAGGGTGTGAGCTGTATTTCTCTTGCACTGTCACTCATCAGACTGCAGGAATTCTCATTGCTCTGAATACTTTTCAGTTTTCTTTTGTAAATTTACGTAGAAATAAGATTGACTGAAAATTCAAAATAAAGACTAAATTAAGGTTCAGTTTACAGATTCCCTGAACTAACAGGCTCCTTGCCATTGGAATCCGATGTTAAGAAATACCTCCCGTGGCCATTTGTGTGGAGCAGGGATGTGGTGCCCAAATTGCAGATTAGTATAGAAATCTCTGTATGTGTGGATCTGTATGTGTATATAGTCACCCTACCCCCCCAAATATATCTGAGGCTACAAGGCAAAATTAAATTCTGTTATTCCTAAGCAATCCTATCAGAAAGTTTATCACATGAATAAGATTCCAAGTTGCATGACTTACAGTGGTGATGTAGGTATATACATTTGAATGACAGTTTCCTTCTTTTTGAAATGGAAACTGTATTAGCACCCCTCAGCTCTACCTCCCATTTCCAGTTTTTTTCAGAAAGAAAACCTTGGGCAAAAATTTAAACAACAGTTAAAAGGGGACATTGCTGTGCATCAGTAAGTGTTTTGTTTGGGTTTTTAATTGCTAATCTTGTGCAGTACAGAACTTTTTCCATTCAGAACAAAACCTGATGCAGCTACTGCAATTCAGCAGATATTGTAATATGTTGAACAAGCAAACAATATGTAGTAAATTCCCTTTTAGTAATTAAATTAGCCTTTTTTTAGTTCAGTTTAAACTATTTTGACAAGACTTTGTAGTGCCCTATGTAGCATACTTCAGGAAAAGTAACAAAACTTACAGCAACATTTATAAAAATATAATGAGAAAATAAAGGAATATTACAGAAAAAAATTAAGTATAGAGTTAGTTGGAAAAGCATGGATTTATAAAGATCTGTTTAGAAAAGTGAAATGTGGTTGATTGAAAAATTTCCAACAAGGTTCAATAATTGTTAAAATTTGGGCTTTTGACAAATAACAGTGGTTTCAAGGGAAACTGGGAATTGTTTCAAGAGAAAAATGCTTTCCCTTCCAAATTAATATTTGCTTTTGCTGATAAATATTTTTAATTATTATTTTAAAAAGGTCTTGAAAAAGAATGTCAGTTTCTCACTTGCTATACACAGAGACATGATTAAGCTTTGTACATTTTATTTTCTGTTTGATGGCCATTGTCTCTTCTAAATGGTTCTGTTACTTCTGTTTCATTTCTGTGAAAATATGTCCAGAAAGTTTGAAAAGTGGCAAATGATAAAACAGGCAATAATATTCTGGGAATCGCACGTGTTACATTCCAGAGTTTTAAATTTTGGTCTCACCTGGTGCCCAGGACAAGTTCTTGACTGATAGGAGAGCCAGCAGCACAACTATCTAATGCTTCCTTCCCCCCACCCCCCCCCAAAAAAAAAAAAAAGATAGTTCTTTATCTTGGGGAGACTTGTTTTAAAGAAGCAATGCTCCAGTAAGAGGACTTTGCGGAGTGCAGATCAGGTTGAGCTGGCTGTAGGAAGGGTACAAGTCTGCTTCTTCCCCACGTAGCGCTGAGCGCAGGGGTGCTGGATTTTGGTGGCACATCTGCATTGGCCTACATCTCTTGCTCACAGTAATTTTTAATTAGGACAAACATTAGATATAATAATTAACTGATTGGCTCAGGGTCAGATATTTGGGTTCGCCCAAACAATACCCAGAGGACTTAGAAAGATCTTCGCTATTGTGGGGAGAATAAAAAATCTCTGCACCCAGCCAGAATCTTAGGCAGTTTAGGGGGAAGTCTGTTTGGACTGTTGAATACCTCCAAGCAAATGGGCACCCCAAAACTGCACACATGTTCCTGGCTGAACCTGCAAAGACTTAGGGCGCTGCAGCAGAGGAGGGTGGGTGAGTTGCGCAGAGGATGGATGTCATTACTGCTATCTTCCCTAGGTTGAACGGAGAGAGTATCAGGAGAAGCAGAGAGCAGGAGAACTCAGTTTATTTAGCCTGGGAAGAGACGGCTAACGGGCGATCTAATTGTAGCCTTCAGCTACTTATAGGGTAGTTACAGAGGAGACAGGGTCTGCCTCACTTTGCATCGTGAAGACAAAAGACAGCAGTCACAAGTTTCAGCGAGACAAATTCCCGTGGGACCTAAAGAAAGAAAGGTTCCCGGAGGAGGAGCATGGCACACACAGCAACAGGCTGCAGAGAGGTGGTGCAGTCTCCGTTGCTGGAGATTTTCACACTTTGTCTAGAAAAGGCCCCCAGCAGCCCGCTCTGATATGTCATTTAGCCCTGCTTGGAGCAGGGGGTTGGACAAGGTGACCTGCAGAGGTCCCTTCTGACTGAAACTGTCTCTGGTCCTGCACTGGGCAATGATGGCAGCACGAGGCAGGGTGGGGAAGCAGGAAGAATTTTGATGAGGAAAAAGCAGTAAGAAAAGCAAATGGCAAGGTGAGAACATAGTGTCATCTCAAGCATATCCTGTGCCAGCTTGTGTCCACCTTGTTTTGAGAAGCAAAGAACGTACGCACCTCATGTAAGAGGTGTAAATGTGGACTCTGGATTGCTGCTGCTGGGGAGAGTATGAATTATGCTTCAAGGTGCTTTGTTTCCCAACATTCCCACCACGCTGTGACGGTCACCTGAGTTATAGAAGATGCCTGATAAACGTGCAAAGATAAAACAGGAATCCTGACAACCAGACATTTTTGGCTGAAACGTGAGCCAAAATGAGGCCAAATATCTTTTCAGTTTATAGACACCTGAATGAAGTCTTGTTCCCTGCTCAACTAAGCATCTGTGTGTTCTGTTTATATTTAAGAATTGCAAAAGAATTCTAAAATGCTTTGAGAAAATCCATCTGTGAGGTATTTCCAAATCAGTCGGCTGTTTAAAGTACCACTTTTTTTTTTTTTTTTGTCTTTCCTTTTTCTTTTTTCAAAAATAGGGGCATTAAACCATAACAAACAGAACTTCTGGGCCTTCATGGTAATTTTCAGCATATTTTGCAAAACTAGGAGACAAGCTTTGTCCATCACCATGTGAGGCATCCATTTGCTAATACCCCTGTAAGCTCAAAGGTACATTTTACAGGAACTTAGCTAGCAAAAGCTGTTCCCACTGTAAAAGTAATGGCACATTAATGCCCTTTTGCAATGAACTCCCTGTATACCTTATCCTGTGTTCGTATTTGTCCATTAACTAATGACTATCCAATATGCTGTCACTAATGTTACATGTAAAATCATGCCTTGCCCTTCTGCATGCTCAGTTATTTTATTATTGCAAAATTAATAATTTATTATGGACCAGTCACTGAACATGAGTCTTTACTGACAAAAGCCTGAGCAGTGACGCTGACTCAATCTTGTATTTGTCTTGAGCTAAAAGGCTTAGAGAAGGATATTGTTCGTATTTATGAAGTTTAAAAAGAGCATACAGCCTGTCTCTCACTGCGCTGCTGGCACATTCTTTACTGTCATGCATTCACTTTGTTTGTATCCTCTTTTCTTGTAATCAAGACAAGCTTTGTCCTTTTAACGTGCTGTGCCTGACGCTTCGGTAAATGTCAAACATGATTTTGTACCACTGTCAGATGGCGAGCAAATCACTGCATCTGGATGTGTGGTAAAATCTTCCTGGCTGGAAGAGCTAACCCCCTCGCAAAACAAAACAAAAGGTCCCATACTTTCCTGTAGAACATACTATTTTCCCTTTGGCTTGAAAACAGCATTCCTACCCTTTTAATTTATTAATGAATCTAATCAGTCCTTAAGTAAGGTAGTTTTGAAAATATCAGTGTTAGTTCTGTTTTTCATTAATACATCAATACTGATGTTCAGGTTTCTAACTAGCTGTTAAAATCAGTTAGGAAAAATATAGGAGGGAAGACAATAAAGGGAGGAATGAGTTGGAATATTAGGTTATTTTTAATAGAACAGGAAATGAAGAAAAACTGACAGATTTAAGGTTTCTTCTGTGTCATTGGCGTCTTTGTGGCAGGTGAACTGTAACGGTAACTAGTTCTAAGTGAATAACAAAGTTGTCGACTTAATGACTGAAATTAAAAATAATAATTTAGGTTAACTCAATATGACTTAATTTTTTAATTATTATGTGCAAAAAAAAAGAGCAAAAATATTTTCAGGTTTACAAGAAAACTAACTCTTTTAAATGAGCTTGGTAAATTTCCAAATTAATGCCATTTCAAACTGGAACACTTAGAAATGTTAAAAAACTCTGCTTCTCCAAATACCTATTCTTCTCCACTTACAAGATGTATTAAATATATTTTATTGGTGAATTTAATAATTTTTGTTCTACCTGAAAGTGCTGCTTTTGGTAAATTTTCTATTTGACTGGGGAAAAAAAGTCCAGCTCTAGCTTTTGAGCTTGGCTGAAGTTTTCTGCATAAATCACATCTGTTACAGTGCAAGTGAATTCACTGTGATAGACAGTATATTTAATTCACACATACTCTATAGATAATTGAAGTCCCTATCCTTATATAACTTTGGAGTTTGAGTTGGTATCAGGAGCCTCTAGAAAAAGCTTTTCATCATTTCTAACATGAGCACAGCACCATTCATGCTATGAAAAGTAAGGGGCTTGGTGCAGGAATGGCTTTTGCAGCTTAAATTTTTCCAGTGTGTCTTTGTCCTCACCCAGTGTGGGTTGCAGGGCCAGCAATGCACTGCACTATACTTTTGTCATCTCTGCTATCTGTAGAACTAGCTACGAGTTACAGTGACTGAAGAAATCTTGCAAGGTTTGTGAAACTCGAGAATATTAAAGCAGGGCATGTAAATTCATGTAGCTGGATGCTTGCAGGATTGGAGACTAGATGTCCATAGAAGATGATTGAAAAAACTTGTTTTCTCGCCAGTGACAGGTTAAAAAAAACTCTCCGCTTTAAGCTGCCTGTAACACCGTTTACAATCTTGCAAGACCTCTGGGAAAGAGCTTCATTTTGCTTCATCTGGAACCTTGTGCATAGTGACCTAAAGAGTTAAATCTTCTGTCTGGTGCCTGTATTCCCTGGAGTTTCAGTGACTTACATTTTGTCTGTCTGGGTTTTTGATGATTTGAAATACCGAAGGGAGCTGGAAGGGTTTTCGTTGTCACATAGTCCTGAGGACTGGTGGTCAGTAGGGCAGGTATGACTGGATGCCCAAAATGATAATTGCATTTGCAAATCATGTTTCTGTTCTGATGGGAAATTTCTCAATTAATTTTTCTTCTATTTTCTTCAGAGAAGAGTCAGAAGTTAGTGAGGAAGCCCATAAAACTCCATTTTAAGGTTGCATTCTTTAAGTCATAAAGTGAAGGTCCTTTGGGTGAGACAAAATGTATTAAATATTAAACACAGCATTCAGGATGTCTTTTTTTAATGGACATTTTCCTCAGAAAAGAACACAAATGAAAAATATGTAAACCTAAGTCTAAGAGGAAGTCTGTCAAAACCTGCCAAATTTGCAGGGGGTTTTGTGTTTCGTGAATAGCAAGGTTCTGGCTGTGATACCCTTTTAGTTGGTATCATTTTTTGTCCAGTAATGTGGGGTTCTCATTCGGTTATTTCTCTTTGCACTGATCCTTGATATGTTGCTTAAAAAAAAAAAAAAGTCTGAGCAGTTGAACCATATGTTTATATGATAGCTCCTAATGTCAAAATTTTAATTGATTTTCCCATATTCGGGGTTAGGATCAGGCTGTATCATGTTCCGCGACGTCATAAAACAAAAATATTTAAAATATGTTTCAAATAAAATGAGGGGGGAGAAGAAGAAAATGCTTAACTTAGAAAAGATGTGGGATTCATTAACAAAGAAAAATACTGGCCACGGACCAACGGCAAGCCAAATATTTTGCCAGCAGTTTGCAGTTCGCAGTCATCATTGCATGTCACTCTGCCTCCTGCACCAGCCCTTCCAACCATATATGCCTTCCTTTTAAAGAGAAACCTGTCTGGTTTGAGTTGAATAAATTAATTTGGGTTTACTTAGTTTAAAAACAAAAATATAGAGGGCCCAATTTTATTTCATTATGCCCGTGGGTAAAGCAGTCCAAGGTAATTACAACCGCAGTGCTGGTTGCTCTATCTTAATTAAAGAGGGTTTTTTTTGCACATAGGTTTTTGCACAACATAATAAAATAGTTTGTGGTCTGGCTAGCCTCAGTGTCACAAGAGTGTACTCACTTGAGAAATTGTCCAGCTTTTCTAAAAGCTGAGGCCCTTCCATGTGAGAGGAAGCGTGGAGCTGCTCAGCAGAGCACAGGTAGTTTACAGTCCTTCCTATTTAGTGTAAGGGCACCATCGTAAATCATGCAGCAAACAACCTTTCATACACTAAGTGGCATGCTTGTCAGCAGCAATGAATGTGGGCTTCAGTAAGTCTTTAAGCAATAATGTGCTCTAGAAATGTGCAACACTGGTTACACACCTGTGCCCAAACCTCTTATTTTTCCAAACTTTCTTAGTAATGTTTCGGGTTGTTTAGGATTTTTTTTTTTTTTTTTGGGGGGGGGGTGCCCTTTTAAAAAAAAATTGATTTTT
>VZTL01002544.1:2028-45813 GCA_013400535.1 Scopus umbretta | reverse complement strand
CAAATTTTCTTGTAATGTTTTGGTTTTTTTAGGGTTTTTTTTTTTTTTGGGGGGGGGTCTCCTTTGCAAATAAATATGATTTATTGCTTAGCAAATCTTTTTAAAGAAAAGGCATCAAAGACATGTAAATAATGTACTTGGAATGATGATTAAAAAAAACCCAAACTCAAATCCCAACAAGCATGGCTAAGGTGGCCTGTTATTAGAAAAGTCAAAGGAGGCATGTTTGCTACTTGAATAAATCAAGTAGTGTTGTAAAAACACTGTCTCAGGCATGATTAAGGGTAAGTGATTTTCATTACTACATTAAGTTCTCCTTTCTGTTGTGGTGCTTTTTATATCACATCAAGCTTAGCTATTTACTT
Organism: Scopus umbretta; assembly: GCA_013400535.1. NCBI lineage: Eukaryota > Metazoa > Chordata > Aves > Pelecaniformes > Scopidae > Scopus > Scopus umbretta. The sequence continues at coordinate 45,448 of VZTL01002544.1, read as the reverse complement.
ATGCTGCTTTAAAAAGCCCCAGTGCCTCAATTACTTAAATCATGACCCAGTGCATTGATTCAGAAAGATGGCAACACAAGCTAGATTTACTTAATGCTCAGGAACCTGATTGACACAGGCCCTTTCTTTGGGTGCTCTGTCTCATACAGTTGGTAAAACTGGCTGAATTCAGTTTTGCAAATGCCAGTGGACCAGATCCTTGGATGGCTCAAGTCAGTACAATTTCACTGCCTCCAACAAGTTCCCCTCCCCACCTGGTGCTAGTGCTTTTCTTCAAGTTGCACAACTTTCCCTTTTCTTACATTTGTATTCTTAGATAATTAGGGCAACCAAGTGTCCACGACCCACATCACAGTTGTGCTACGTTACTCATTTGCAAGGGCAAGGCTCACAAATATTTCTGAACCTGGCAAGAAGGGTCTCAAGGTTGGAAGAAGGAACGTCCAAAGGGCCCTAGATGCTTTGCTCTATGACCAGCAGTGGATTTTGTTTCTCTCTGTTGCGGATCTGGATTCTCCTGTGGAGGGGCAAGCGAGTTTAGCTTCAGCTGCTTGGACTGACACAGTTTCACCTGAGCTTGCATTTATGGAAGAGAAAATGGCCACAGGCTGTGTGTTGTACCCTGAGCCAGGACTCCAGCCAAGGGCTGGGCAGCTCTCAGCTGCCTTTGGGCTGCTCTGAAGCACCGCTAGCAGTGGCTGCCCGCAGGATGAGGGGAGCGAGAATGTGGGGTGCTTGACAAAGCTGCTCATCCAGCCTCCCTCGGCATGGCCCAGGTCCTTGGTAGCACTGGCTGCGTAGGATTGTGAGTGTGATTATAGCCATCTGGGCTTCCTAAAGGTCTTCATGCCTAGAATTAGGCATGTGTAAATAGGGAGAATTAGCCTGGAGGTGGACCAGAGAGACTCCACTCCCCCACTTAAGTTCAGAACATGAAAATACTGATTTATTTCCCACTCTGTGCGGTGATACTGAAGCAACAACATCCAAATATGCTTCTAGGATGCAGCTGCCAAAGAAATGTTTCACAATGAACACGGAGGGGCATCCCTGTGGCAGCCTCAGCTGAGGTGCTAATGATTTCATAACCTGCTCTTCTATTATGCAAGCTATAAAACCTGCTGAGACAGTTCGGCGTGGGGTGCCTGCTGCCAGGGCAGGAGCCAGGGCACAATGGTGGATCGATAATGGGTTTCCATGTGGAACAGATCTGCACTGGATGTTTTACATACATGGCCTTGAAACTACAAGAAAACAGCCACTTTCTATTTCCATTTGCATTAGAGACTTCTCATGAGTATCTGAAATAGACATTTATTGTGACCATAACCCTACCACAAATTAAAATCAGATCCTAAGTCCCCTGTGAAAAAGCAGCTCATTATAATGTATGGAGATGTCAGAAATGATACTAAATGACACTTAACTTTAAACCCCAAACACTATGCTTATCCATAGCTTAGGGTTAAATCTACAGTGGAAATAAGACCAGGAGCTAAGCAAGTTTTACAGGGATGGGGGATGTCCCAATAGATGTATAGCCACAAGCTAAAGAACAAACAGCTGGTTGCATGTGTCTGTCAAATGCAAAGTGTCTTGCATATATACTCCTGCCTTTTCTTCTCTTAAGCCACACATTATCGTTGCTACATATCCTGCATAGACTGGGCCAGATTTCTATGAGGTGTAATGTTGTTGACTCAGACAGTTTATTGCAGATTTCCATGTTGGTCTAAAAGGTACACATCTGAATCATTCCTAACAGGTTTTCATCAAATTTTATGCATAAGCCATTTTAAGGACTTGTTGTCTGGTGTGCTAATACCAGGGCTAAATCCATGCTTCACAAAATAGAGAGACTGGGGGAGAAAAAAACCAAAACATGCTGACCTGCAGTCTGAGATTGCCACTATTCTTTGCATTCATCGTATTTGCCTTTCCTATTTAAAAAAATGAAACAGAATGACAACAGAAAATGCGGAGTGGAGTGAGTGAGCCATGGCTTCCGACCCCTGGAAATCAGCCATATTCACTGCTGTGCAAATTCCTGCTGCTCTCTGAGCTGAGATCATACTGTTGGAGATGGCAAGTATATAGAGCACAGATCTGTATCTTTCTTCCATTGCTAAATATTAACAGTAAAAAATAAATGCAGGTGATGCAACAGGCTTTCACTGGGCCTATTTATGTGACTGCTGAGATATTTTAACCAGATCAGTCAAATGTCTGGCTCCCTGTGGGCCAAATCAAACAGATCTGATGTTATAAACAGTGTGGAGCTGCCACTTTGGTGTTTGGGTAGAGTTAACATTTTCTTACATGTTCACCTGCACTGTATTGGCATGTCTCAGGGTATGTGTGTGATGAGGACTTTGGTTATTCTATAGGAGACATCTAGAAAAGGACACGTCTTCTCCTTTCCATTCTCCCTCTCCTGCCTCTTTCCCTTCCTAAGCTGACAGTCCTTTTCCTCTGCCTTCCCAACAGCTCCAAGCAAACAGCTTAAAAAAAAAAAAAAAAAAGAAAAAGAAAAAACCCCAACAACTAATGTTTCTTGAATGTCAGCATGCTCTGACTTTGTCAGGCCAGCAGGAGAGACAAATTACATTGTCAGAGGCCTTCCACTGACAGCTCCAGGGTACCAGTTCCCACAGTTTAAATCTGGAAACGCTTAATGCAAATGCTGCATTTGATTCTAATGGCTACAGTGGCACTTGACTGAAAAGCAGTACCTTGGAATTTGACTAAAAAGCGGTACCTTGGAGTTTGGTTTCACAGCACTGGGCAGTCAGTGCGAGCTGAAATGACACTCGTGCTCCTGGAAGGGCTGTTTTCAGACCTGTATGTCTACCGGAGACTCAGGCTGTGTCTAGACGAGTGGCATTACTTTAACCATGCAAATGGAGCTAGAGAGGTCCTTCTAGCCTGGTTAGCCTGGCCTTTTTAAACTATTTTATGGAAAGATGGTTCCTCCTTGCTGACTTGTAATGCTGAAAACTGTGAGGTGCAAAAACTTAAAGTTATCCAGTACCCTCAGAGTTTCAAAATTTGCCAAATTCTGTTTTTGACTCTGATGATCATACTGCTACTGTATTACTTCCCTTGGCATGGCAGCTTTCTAGCTAAAGCACTGTTTCAGCGGTGGTTCTCAAAGGGAAGGTGGAGGAAAAAAGAAACAGTGCAAACCAAAACTATTCATGGAGTATTTGTGAACACTTATGGTTCATTTTAAAGACATAAGGAATAAATAATCAGAAAAACTAAAAAACAGTGTGTTAGTTCATACTACGGACTCTTGGAAGTTGACAGGATGACCTGAGCTTTTGCATGACTGCCTACTGACCATTAAGCCCTTTCTCTAAACTGGTGCAGCGGATGTTGTCTTAATCTTCAACACAAAGTTCTGGTTTATAAGAATGTTTCCTCTTTAAGACAACATGTCTCTCAAGCCAAAAAAACACACAACCAAAAATCAGCTGTGAAACACTAAACTGGAAGCATCAGTACAAATTGCAAGGTAAAGATGTAAAATAAACCTATTTTCTTAGTGCGATGTAGTGTATCATTAACATGCGTAAGTCAACATTTCGGGGTATAATTTAGGAAGGTATCTTCATAGGTGTCATACATTTTATGGGCCTGATTCTGTCCTAAATAACTGTATTAGCCGCACTCCTGTGACCTTCAGTGGCAAGAGCATCGTGCCCAAAAGAATGTCTGCCACAGTAGGATCAACCTCTCTTTGTCTTTCTCAACTTTACTGTACGTGCTGTACAAGGCAAATATTGTGAATGCAAAGAACAGTGGAAAGATGGATTGCAGATCAGCATATTGGCTTCAGCGATGGTATCAAGAAGAGCAGCAAGGGTAGAATTTGGCCAGTGCATTCAGCAGAAATGCTGTGAATGTTACAGTGATCCTCCTGCTTCGCTTCGTAAGTTAATCACCACCAGGGGTCAGGAGAAATTACTCGGTAGCAGTCCACAGATGTCAAGGTGTAAGGTGGGGATTTTTGTTTTCTTTTGAAGCGTAAGACATTGATCACTGTCAAAGCTTGTTTTACAACTAGATGTGATGTATGTTATATACTGTGTGTTTATGGAGTGTGTGTGCATGTGTGTGTATGAGTGAGATTCCCAGTTGGTTTAAATCCATTGTCTTTGGCAAAGCTGCGTGTTGTACACCATTGAGAATTGGCTCTATTGCTGTTGACATGTTCATGCGTTTCTTATTGTTTTCTCAAATTATTGTGTTAACTGGGTTACAGCTCATGAACTGTCTTTATTTTCCAGGTTTATGTTTCCTCAGTAATATTTTGCTCATAAACAAGCACATTTGAAGGTCACCAGGTAGACTAATGTGCAAAGCTATTTAGGAGAAAAGTTTTGAATATGCTTCTGATTCTCTCATTCCAAAGAATGATTCAAAAGAGAACAGCAAATACCTAGAAAAAAACCCTAGATATATTTGCCCTTTAATATTCTCTCCCATTTCCACTCACTTCTATTTAAAACATTTTGTAGTAATAAGTATCCTTTCTGCTTTAAGCTGAAGATTTAAAAAAAAAAAAGTGTTTGGTATCTGACGTTACTGACCACTTAGACTTGCTGCTTTTTATTATAAGTATTGGCTGGTTTGTATGCATATTTTTAAAACTAAGATTTAAGATTTACATGTTATCTGGAACTTGATCTATAACTTGAAAGGCTACTGTAGCCACAATAAGAGTGAAAATAACCCTGATCTGTTGAAAATTCAGCTCAGAGCACCCAAAGTGGTAATGACTGCAATAGTAGTTTTGTCGATATTTATAAATCAATGCAAACCAGAAACTGGATGTTTTAATTTACTACAGTTTCAATGTAACTGATACCCTCAAGTTTAGAGCTTTAAGCTTTGTGAAGTGCAATGTTATTGCAGGGCATGCATCCAATTTTTAAAACATTATATAGATTGGAGACAGATGAGCTTTTCAGAATTATTTTAGGCCTATTTTGATGGAATGCCTGCGATGCATTTTCCAGTGGAAATTAATTGCATTGATGTGAAAACAAATGAACTCCAACCTCAAAATTAGCTGCAGGTTCATGCTCGAACCAGTACTTAAAAGGGAGGGAGTGGGCACAGATAGCGACTGGAAATTAGGATGACAATATATACTTTGTTGCAAGAATAACATAACATTTTTTCAAGGTCTGCTCTTTTTTGCTCTCTCTTTTCGTGTGCATACATGCGTATGGAGAAAAATTTTCCCATGCACATGTGGTTGCACATGAGTGGACAATGGCTTTTACTAGCTATCACTTAATTCCCTTGCATGCTGCTGGAAACCTTTGCTGGCCTATGTCAGCATCTAAGTGTCACTGAAATCTGCAGCAGCCGCTACCTGTGCTGCTTCCATCATTGGCATCGGGCATTTCTGGAGCATACCTTTCAGTAATATATGCTGTTCTGGGGGGCTTCATTAGCAAATAGCAGCTAACATGATTTCCACCCTTCAGTGAAATTTGCTGTAGCTATGTAAAAGAATCTGTAGATGAGTTTGGGATCCCTGTTTGTGCAACTGGTGCTCTCAATCAGTGGTAACTCCCATTGACATGTAGGCAGAGAAAGCAATCTTTAAATAACAAGAGCAGTCAGCACTGCTCGGAGCTGAGCTCTGTTGAAGTACAGCTGCAACAGTTCTCCGTGATTTTGTTCTTTCTGCCTTGAGATTCACCTCTTCCCCATGCTTCTCATCATTTATACTAATACAGCTGTCAGTTGGGATTTTTGGCATGTTTAAGAGATGAAGCGTGTGCAAAAGTTCCTCCCAGGAAATGGCATATATTCATTTTGATCTTTATGAAGGTTTGAAAGGAATCAGTGAAGTGGGTTGGGGGTGGGAAGAGGGTCACTGAAGATATATAGCTATTTGGCAGCTCTAAGATATTTTTACACCTGGAGGTGACTTGCTAAACAGATCATTGGGAGCACACCCTAATGTATGTACTCCTCTCCCTCCTCCCTCACTGCCACCCACTGAAACAACCGGCAGCTTTGTGACACTGAGCATGTTGGGGCTGTGACTGTGGTGGGTCACACACAAGTGCTAACTTTTCTCTGGGCTGTCGAGAGAGCTTGGCACCGCAGAAGCATGTGCTGATGGCAGAAGTGCTAGGGAAGCAATGACTGTTAAAAAGAGAGTATCTCTATGGTATTCTTGTTAAAGGATGGGATTAAGGGCTGGGTTTTGGTCTGCCACTGACCTCCTATCTCATCCGAGACTTTTCCAAGCTTCTAATTTTCTATTTTACATATTTGGTATTTTAAGAAATCATGTCTGTATTTTCTTAAATAATGTCTTTTTTTGAAAGATTTCTATAGCATGTGTTACTTCTATAGTGGTTTTGGTGTTGAGGGTAGAATTTAGATCTTAGTAAATAAATCGTCTCACATGTATATACCTACTTGTTTTCCTCACTAGTGAATGTGGGCAAACTCTGCTTTCTGTACTGCATACAGCACAGTTGTGTCTTGTCAGCTTTAGACAGACTAGATGTGCTAGTGGCAGATGCTGGAGTGTTTTTCTCTCACTGAGACTGTTTTCATTAGTCAATCTTTTTCTGGCAAAATTGTGACCAAATTGATGCTACAGGTCCAACCATAGCATTATGGCTACGTGTTCTATAAGTGGTGTTGCCACATGGTCTTGAAACCCAGCAATGTTTGGAGCCACTGTCTTTGGCTTTGTATAAGCCCTCGACTGATGCAAATGAATGAGAAGCTGATGGAAAAAGTTTTATTCATTTTCACGGATATGGAGCTGAAGAAATGTAAAGATTCAGATTAATCTCCTCTTTTTTTTGGGGGGGGGGAAATTTCTGGAAGCTCATTTTGGGGTGCACTGTGTCTTTCTGTTGACTACCCACAGCAACTGTGTTTCTGTGGGGACCTAAATTAGGTGCCTGAAGTGAATTGGCCGTGATCAGAAGCCAGCCTGGGATTTAAGGCCTTTCACTTAAGGCCTTCACCAGCAATCTGGTGTTTTAATTCAGGATGCTTTTTCCAACCTCCTTGGGCACAACAACCTTCCTGCTCTAACTCTTACAACCTTGGGTGTGGGGGCAGATGAGGGGATGTTGAGGAAGAAAAAGTCAAGAGGTGTTAAGCCATCTGAAGCACAAGGTCTCCACAGCAGTCCTGTCTGCCTGCAGGCGTATGAGAAGATCAGCAAGTACATCTTTCTTAAACACACAGGCAGGCAAACATCTCCGAAACACGGAGGCATGAAACTGCTGCCACGGCATCCATCATCCTGTGAAGGACAGTGAAAACATGTGCTGTCATCTTTGACATTTTAATTGAAAAGAAAGCTTACACAGATTTCGACCTTAAGCAGTGTGTTTATACAAGTGTATACAGAGAAATAATCTGTCTAGTTCAGAGCAGGCTCATTGCTATAGGAGTTGGTTTAGTAACTGAACAATCCAACATTAGCTCACACACCTTGCCTTGTTCCATGCCTCAATAATTTTTAGTAGAAATACTTTGCCTAGAGGCATGCAGTTATTAAAAAAGAGGCTCAGCTTGCTTAAAGTCTGGAATTATTAGCTCATGGTAACAAGCCTGCACTGGAGAAACTGTTGGTTCTTTGTTTTCATGACTTTGCTGTAATTCACCATCTTATTTTCAGAGACAAACTTCTGCTTTGTTTGGGAAGTTAAAAAAAAAAAAAAAAAAAAAAAAAAAAAAAAAAAAAAAAAAAAAAAAAAAAAAAAAAAAGGAAAAATAAATCACTTCAAAAAGATTCTTTTTCATTTTTACTATAAAACAGAGTTTATAAAGCTCTTTTATCTTAGCGTTTCTATTAAATTTCACTGGCCCAAATAATAAGGGTGAATAGAAAGAGAATTTTAATTGAGAAATTTGTTTTGCCATATTTGCAGTAGAGGGATTTGTTGGTAGTGAGTACTCACCACAAGTTCTCCAAATACCCCCTCAGCCCTTTAAGAGTAAAAGGGTTTTTTTCTCCATCCTTTTTGCAACCGACTATTCTTTTCAGATGCAAAGTTATGAAAGTCAAATAAAAGCCATTTGCACTGCTGTAAGGCATTTGTGAATGGAGTCACTTGAGGAAATGAAGGCTCCAGTACCTTTAGGTAGCACAAACCTTGCAGAAGAGTTACTTGGTGTTCAGTTGTCAGTTTTGTCTGGATGCTGGGGTTAGATTTCTTTCCAGCTGTTTAATCTGTTGACATTTTTCCTCAATGAGCCTTAAATTTTCAAGGTTTCTTGAATTTGCTTGCCAGGCTGGAGCCTTAAGCCTGACCCTTAAAAAAAATGGACATGTTAGAAAGTGTTTGTGTAGGCTTCATTTGGCTTATTATTCCTGGTTTTAAGTCAGCTGCCATTTGGTACGTTTATTGCCACCTTTTTTCTTCAATGACAACTGATTCACCTTTATTTGTGGTGATGCAAAATAATTTATTTTCCTGAAGAATTAAGCTTTTGGTCCTGTCTGATCTGAGAGACCATGACAACAGTGGAATCAGTTTGACATTGTTGCTTGCTTTCATGATCAAATCATGTTTACATTGCAGTTTGTTGGTTTTATCCTACAATTTTTTTTATTACAAGAATGTGTTTTTATATGAGCTAGTTCTTCATAATCCCTTGAACCTGCCTTTCGCAGCGTTTCCTTGTTTTTCTTTAACTATGCCATTATCCTCCACGTATCATTTGTGAGTTCCAGCTGTGTGCATAACACTGTGCAGAACATAAACTTCTCTGAGGAGGTTATAGTCTAAGAAGCCATTCTAGCTTTTCTTATTTTTCTTGTAATGGGTCAGGCAGTAAGACCAGTGAAATATTTAGAGGGAAGGGAAGATTGAAACCAGCAGTTTCTAAGACCTGTAAGAGCCAAAAGGCAAATGTTAATGGGTTCTGTGAGGCTTCCAAGGACCTGCTGGTCCTTGTACTTATGCTGAATTTGCAGAGGTTCCTTAAACATGTGTTCAGGAAATATAGGTGGCATTAGCACAATTGGAGTTTCTAAAGGCAAGATTTATCATTGACTAAATCTTTAAATAGAGTTTGGCCCACTAAATGCATTACAGCAGTGGGGCTGCTGGTTTGTGGGGCTTTTCTCCTACAAGCTAGGGTGACAAGTATAGAATTCTTAACAAAACTTTTAACAAATTTTGGAGTCATTTTTCCACAGGTTTCTAGAATTTTACTGCACATATATCCATTCTGTGTCCTTTTTTTTTTTTTTTTTTTTTTTCCATTTCCCTTCAGTTACATGTTCTGTCCCTGTGAACTAAAGCAAGTGAGCAAGAATGCATTTCTGATGGAGTTGCTTTGTTCCTGGTGAACAGCTTCTCATGTGACATCAAGGGATACATAACATCTCTTTGCTTGCTTTTGACTTTGTCCGCATAGTGTCATATCTGTCTGCTGCATCTTGCTCCTTTTGTGGTGCTTGTTGCTGAATTCCTTCTACCTCTGTGCCAATGTATAGCTTGTTTGCCTAATTGTGCCAGCTTTCCTCACACACTTACATTGGCTTTCCCTTCACTTCTGAATCAAGCTTCTTGTCAAGACTTTTTGCAGCTTAGCCTTATCTTATCTCAGTCCTCCAGTTTCTCATTGCAGTGTCAAGCATCACTTTCACTTTGCCAGTACCATCAGCTAGTTTCTCTTTCCCAGGCTGAAATCTCTACTTGTCCAACACTGGGAAAATACCTTAAGGTAACACATACATGAAAATATATGCACACTTCATTTAAAAATCACTAAAAGCATAGCTTTGTCTGGATGCTCCCCAAATCCTCTAAGTTATGAGCCACAATTTTCCCTTTCTAGAGTATTGCCCTTCCTGTATCTTGATCTTAGTTACTCCCTTCCTCTTGCAAGCTTCCTCGGTCCTGTAACTTCTGAGCGTACAAGTTAAATAAAAAACATACAAAGACACAAAAAAGCAACCAGAGAAGTGCCACTAAACTGTCTCCAATTCTTTAGCATATTTATTTGCTTGTGTGTTCTATCTCCGTCTTCTACTTTTCATCTGGTTTGTGTCTCTCGATTGTAAACACACTGTGTAAGAATTGTCTCTTATCTGTGTTTGTACAGTGCCAGGCTCAATGGGCTCCCGGTCCCGACTAGGACCTTTGGGCACCACCACAGTGTAAATGTCTGCTACTGATAATAATAATCTACCCACATCATGCAGATGTCTGAATTGTCTGAGAAATACAAACAAGGATCTTTACTAGGTTGGCAGAGAGCCATTAATTTTAGGTGCCAGTTTTCTTTTCCCCTGAGTACGGTTTGGCTCTCTGAAAAACCTGGTGACACAAACCTCCCACTTCTTGGAAAGCTTGGCTCTCTGGTGATGCTGTGATTAAAACATCATTAAACATGGGATACAGCAGGTCAGGTGAGGTCCCTGCAACTATGCGAGGTATTCCAAGTGCTTGTCTGATGCTTTGTTGTTGCTTTCCTTTGTGTTTGTTTTTTCTTTCCTCCTCTGAATGACAAATTAACACATTGAGACTAGACAGAACTGCCCTACTTTTGGGGGGGGAGGGAGCACCTCAAATAATGGGCCACAAATGAGAAAAGCTATAGTTGGATTGATAGGCTTAAATAATGGCACTATGGATCAAACAACAGCAGACTAGCAGTAAGTGAGGCAACCCCTCCAGTCAGTACACTTTTCACAAGTTAAAACATCCACTCCATGTCTCTGCCATCTGACTGAATTTTTCAAATATTGAAGCCAAGGTCAGGTACTTCAGCCTCAGTAGCTGCTGTGGAAGCAGTTTGCAGCTGGTTTTTAGAACCACAGGCTCCAGTGAACTTACTTTTTAGCAATGAAAAGTTTAATTGCAAAAATACCTAGTTGTCCATGAGACATTCAGAGGGTAGACCATAGCCAACTGAGCTGATTCTCAGCATGGTAGGCTACTTGGGTGCTTCAGCCTGAAAGCCACCCAAACCACATGCATGTACTGACATACCTTGAAAAGACCCAGGCTGCTGGTATGCAGTGGTTGCTTCTCATTACACTCATCATAATGGTATCATTGCTGCCTTATTCACCCGTGTCTCCCTATTGCTTCCACTCACTCTCCCTCATTTTATCCTTGATCTGTAAGGTTTTTGGGGCAGGACCTCACCCACAGTTTTTAAACCAAGGCTTCTAGGCACTGTTGTAAAATATACACACACACACACACACATATGTATATATACATACATATATATAAAAATGATGAAAGTCTGGGCAAGTATGTGTTGCGTAACTGGAGCGTGGTGCAGAAATCCCTGAGCCAGTGCTGACCCAACATGGCGAATTGCCACAGCACAACCACCTGTGGGCTGCTCCTGTGTGAGCTGGCTGGGTCTGGAGGCCATAGAAAGTCAAGAGATGAGTTCCTGTGCTCCAGTACAACTTCCATACCAGAGCTAACTAAAGTAGAACAAACTGGGTTGTAGTGTATTCTTGCTGACCTTGCATGAATGCTACCTGCAGAAGAGTAAGGAGCAGGAGGGAAGTCATGGTAAGACCCACTGACCTGGAGTGCCTTACCATAACAGAGAACAAACTGCAGTGATACTTTAAATAGCATCAGTCCTTCTGCACGTAGCCCTGAATGATCTAGGTCAGTACGAACCTAATCTCATGAGACCTCAGCAGCAAATTGTCATCTGCAGAAACTGAAGACTACAAGTTAAGGGAAGCCTAGTGTTTTAGTAGACAAATGCAGTGTTTAGTCTGATATCAGACAATCTAGAAAACTGGGTCAGGTAGCAGACAGGGTATTTAGTCTTAATCAAGAAGGCACATAGCAAAGTATATATTGTAGATATTTGGTTACATTAATGGAGTTATCTTTAATCGCTGGGTAGAGTCATACGATGGAACATGATCGAGTCACCATGGCTTAGCGGGGTACCGCCCATCTGTTTAAATGTTAGTAAGGATGACTCATGGTGTTAGCACGACCGTGCGGAGGGAGGGAAGCCAACGTGGTCAGTTACAGCAGCTTGGCTAACACGTGGTATTTTACTAAGCCACCGTAATGCTATCCATCCAGGCTGCGTACATCCAAAGAGATACTGTACAAATGCTGACTGAGACCCCATCGTGTCCAACAGCAGGCTCCTGCTGGAACACGATGAAAAGTCTTAAAGTTGGGAAAAATCCCATGGATGGCCAGATTTTCAGTGAGGTTGAGCACTTGCCAGTTCTCTATCTTATCTGTCCTTTATTTGTGGGCTGTTTGCCCAACAACCCTATTTATTTAGCAACACAGGTGCCAAGGGATTAAAATCCCTCAGTCAGCAATATTGACTGACAGGCTGCAGGCATCACCTCCCCAGCATTTACAAAGAGAGGAGCAGAGTCAACGTGTCCGACATTAGAAATAACAATTATAAACTCTTACTGACTTTCTTTGCTGCAGGATAGAAAGCAACAACAAAAGAGATTGTGTTGTCCTTGGAAGGAGAAGAAATGTCTTAGACAAACTATCTCAGCTTGTATGGTTCTGTGCCATACATGTTCCCTGAGCTCTGTGCAAGTGAGTGTGCATGAGCACGTGCTAATCGACGACCTGTATTCAATGTGGAAGCAATAGAAGTATCCATGAGTACTGGCCAATGTCAGCTTCCCTGATGGGGAGTGGAATCTGGTGTGCATTATGTAGCACTTTTATTGGTGGCAGGAGCAGTGCAGAAAAGAGGGTCAACCTTGAAGCACAAGGTTTCTCTGACTGCTCTGCACCTCTTTGCAAAAACACACTTGGGAACAGACTAGCAGGAGTGTAGCAAGAAAAAATACCTGAAGTACTGAGGATTTTTTTTCCTCAAGCAAAGTGTAAAGCATGTGCAGACCCCCAAAGCAAAGCAGCATTAAAGGTGAAACTGGGGACAGCAAGGAAGCTTCTTTGCCATTTTAATAAATACCAATAATTCCCTTTTGCCCAAGTCCCATATTCCCAAACTCATTAAAGCAATTTTGGAAATTTTTTTTGGCTTTCGAACATATAAGCAAAACTCAAACTGTGCAGTCCCTTGAGAATCACTTGCACAAATTGCATAGGTCAGGCCAAAATAAGTTTCTGTCAAACAGCCTAACACCTAAGGTTATTATGAAACTGGTGAATTGTACAAAGGGTCTATATGCAGGACAGTCTCAGAATGAATAAAGGATGGGGGGGGGCTGTTGTCATGGTAGTTGTTTTACTTTGGTCCCGCTGAAAACTCAAGTGATACTTTTATTGAATGCATTGCTCCTGTTAGCCAGCACAGTTCCCATAGGCCGTGTCCAAGCCAGTGGACCCAGAGGGCTCCAGAGCTTTGGAGGGCAGGTGGGTGCACACCTCAGTCTTGTTCCAGGATAGGTGTGAAAGTGCACCAGTGCTTTCTCCTTTCCTGCCTACTCCTCCCTGCCCACTCTCCTGGGAGGAAACCCAGGGTGCGTCCCTGGCCCAGGCTGCAGTACACTCCGTTCTGCTCCTCAGCCCCTCCAGCATGAGGGTCTCAGACCTTCTGTCTGGCTGCTGTCGGACAGACTTTAAAGTACGAGATAGAGAAGAGCAGTCTGAGCTTGCTGTCTGCTGCTGCGCAGGGCTGTGGTTGCAGGGAGGATGGGCCGGTGGGAAGGGGACTCTGCTTGTGAGGGTCACCACAGCCTCAGGAAACCAAACTGAGATCTTTCTCCTCCTCACGTTCAGCCTGATATCTCCTCACTTTTTTCTTTTCAAAGGATCACTGAATCTGCTTTTTGTGCTATTTTGACCCTGGCCTAATGATTCATCAGTCCTCTTGTGTGAATGAGTGCTGGTACGTGGAGCAGCTGTGTTTTAAGTGGAGAGTAGGATGGGTCAGGGGCTGTGTGTACTCTAAGTATATTTTCTGAGATAATTTTTCCTGCACCGCATCCATTCCACTTACACCACCTCCACAGCTCCCCAGGCATAGCTCTGTGCTGAGCTGCCCATGGAAACCCCTGTCCCAGAAGCTGATTCATGCTGCCTCACAGCACTTCTTGCACCCTCTCACAGGGCTACAACCTGGATTTGGGAGACATTGTCTTGAGTTTCTTTGCGGGGGTATGAAGATGTAAAATATGTCATATTCTTCCATCAGCAGATAATCAGGGAGGCATAGGAAGAGCTGCTTGTCTGTATCTGAGATACATTTGTTGTTGTTTTGTTGTTTTGGTTTTTTTTCCCCCCCCTTCTGAATAAGTACTGTATGTGTCTGGGAGGATTTTTAAAGCATCCTTCAAAACACAGGCTTTTTCTCTGCATGGAGAACGGAGACAAAAGGATGGGTTCAGTCATGTGCAGCTGCTGAAAGGAGGCAGCTGAAGGCAGAGGGGTGGGAGGAGCAGGGGTGTCTGGGTATGAGGGAGCAGGCAGGACTTTGAGGTGGCATTTGTTGGGACAGAAATGTTTCCAGTGGTAGCAGGCTTGAAGAGAGGAGGATTGAAGGACCGAAAGTCCAAAGATAGGAAATACTGGGGAGTTTTAGGGAAGAGGGGATTAGGTGGTTTGAGCTCTGGGCAGAAGAGAATGAGACTTGTAGGTCAGAAGAAGCTGGTGTTGCCATGAGATAGGCACCTCTGCTTTGGGAGCCTGGATGTGGTGTCTTCCATATGGGATGTCTGTGAATCCCATTGCTCACAGCCTTTGGCCTCTTTGCTTATTGTTAGATAAATGGAAGTGACAGCTAAAGTTAGAGGAGGGGTGTGTGTATTCATGATTGCCCGTATCACAACTGGAGGGGCAAGAAGTAAAGCCCCATCATTTGGTATGACACGGTTCAGACCAAGTGGGAGAAGACTGTCTTCCCCCTCACAGCTCTGAGGTTATGACTCTTTTTCCCTGACCAGCCCAGCCCAGTTTTGAGGCTTTCATGGCTATCTGTGGATTCATCACTGAAGCAAAAGATGCTTCTGCCAAGAACAAAAATCAACCCTGATGTTGAGAGGCTCCAAACATCTTTAGACTCTTTCCATGCTCCCCCCTGCAGAGGCTCTTCAAGCTCCCGGACTATGTCCCCTTCTCTCCAGTCCTGCTCACACCTTTGGCGGTATCTCTCCTGCCTAACAAACAGTGTAAACCATGTACTATACTGCAGAACAACCTGCTCTGTGAGAATTTAACATATTACATTACATTAACTTGTACTAGCAATATTTGTTGAGGCACTGTATATGAAACCTTTCTTATTTTCATGCTTTTTGAAAAGGTAACAAGTTATATTTACCCCAAACCTCAAGCAGCTCATACCATCTTCAAACTAAAAAAAAAAAAAAAAAGCTGATCAATTTAACTAACTTCCAAGACCACATTCTTAAATGCTATTTTCAAAGAGTAGTCCCAGCTTTGTTTATTCTATTAATTTTATGATTATTCTTCTTTGTGAGTGGGCCTGCTTTCTCACATGCACTCTTTTCTTTGTGCTATACTTAGAAAAATCCTTTTGAATCTTTTGAACTCCTTTTTCCAAAATAACTCACTCTGCTTTTTTATAGTCCATATTTTTGCCTTTACAAGCTACTTAATCTGAATGTAATTTTGCTAATTTTCTTTCTTTTTTTTTCCATTTTCTGTGCCCTGGTGGCATGCTGACTGGTAAAATCGGGAACCTCGCTTTGGAACAAAGGCTTGGTAGAGTTTCACAGGAAAGAATAACAAGAGTGAGATGAAATACTCATTTTAGAGTAGTTTATTTACAGGTGATTACAAAATTACTTTTAAGAGTGTTTAATTTTCTGTCATAGTCTGCAAAACTATCATCCAGATGTTTTTGTTCCTGAGGTCTGAATTTACAGAATGCTCTGATGTGGCATGCCAGGCAATTTTCCTGCTTTGTCTGTAGAAATATTTTGCTGGCTGCTGTAAGATGCAGAGGTGCATAGACTGAGCCTGGCTGTTACGTTTACATTCGTGTTCTGTCAGATGAACTATACTGGTATAGTAGAGGGAAAGTGATTTATCTGTTTCTTGAAAACTTTCTGTTCTACTGATTTATGCAGGAGAGGACAAACGTTGGATTGGCTTATCTGTGCCTGCTTGTCTACAGTTGCCTGTGCCTAGCAATAGCTGGCACGGTAAGGCTTGTTTTGGTCTCTGTAGCCCATGACAGCTTTCTTTCCTTTTCTCCTAGGCCTGTCCCAGGTTCTCTGTCTTCACTACTGCACCTACACAACCGACAAAGACAGCCTATGCCTGCCTCTATGCCTGGCACCCTGCCCAACCCCACCATGCCTGGATCTTCTGCTGTACTCATGCCTGTAAGTGTTTTGGTTTGGGTTTTTTTTGTGGTGAGGAAGGTTGTTTTTTTGCTTTATTCAACCTATGTAGAGGTAAAAATCTGCTGGATTTTCTACAAAATCAAAGTGCAATAAGCTAAGGAAGCTGGACCTTTTTCTCTGCTTCCTCTTACACAAGAGTATTTCTGGTGCAGTTAATGGCATGTTAATTAGTGTAAAAGTGATTAGAAACAGTTTATGTGAGACTACAATTTCTGGTTCTCATACTTGGTCATGTAGGTGAGATCAGTATGTCTGTGCTGGAACAAAAAGATTTTTCTCAGGTCAGTCAAACCTGGAAAAGCCATGTACATAAGTTATGCCAGTGAACTCAAAGTCATCCTCTTGTTTGTGGGAGATAACTAACAAGAAAAAAACATGACTTACTTTTCTAGCCTGATAACTTGCACTTAATTAGAATTTGGTCATGATCGCTGCTTATCTTCTACTCATTTCTGTAGAGCTGGGAATATTCCCCATCTTCTGGGAGGCAAAGGGTGCTTTGCAATTGTAGCTTCAAATTCTTAAATTATTTTAACAACCCTTTCAATATAAGACATTTGGGCAGATAAGGAGTGGAGAAGAGTCAGGAAAGGAGAAAGTTGGTAAAGGAGAAGTTTCTGTTTCATTGCACCATGTTTGGAAGCCAACCTGAGAGTGATTGACCATGGGAGGGAGGAAAGCACTGCTTGTTCTGGCTCTGCTGGAACAAGGGGGACATTCCACAGGGCTAAAAAGATTCAGGTTTGGCTGCTATTTGAGCAGTCATTAGTAAGTTATTAATTAATAACTTATCAATAAGGCTTTCCTGGAATATCGACCAAGAAGCTCACCAAAAGAATATAAGACATGCTATGGGTAATTTTTTTCTGACGTGATTCCTAAGGAACCTGAAATGGAGCAAAGATCCTGCTTCAGTGTAAGCTCAGGGGCTTTGGGTTGCTGCTGGGGAGCCCTTTGGGCAGCTATGCTTGCAGACAAGCAGGTGTGCTCTGGCTGAGAGTCCCAGAGATGGAGGGGAGATGGACCCTGTCAGCTCTGGTTGCCCTGGCTGCAGCTCCTGCCCCACAGACCTCCTGAAAGGGCTGCAGAGGAGATGGCAGTGGGAGCTGCTCCTGTCTCATGGAGAGGGTGAGGAGCCCTGGTAGAGGTAGCTTCTCCCTACCGGCAGGCAGTGGGATATTGCCCTCTCCCCCAGGCCCAGCACCCATTCTTGCTGGGATCATGGAAGGTGGGAGTCACTGCCTCACCACAGGGCACAAAAAATAGCTCCCCTGCTTGGAAGAGTTCAGAAGGATCCAAAAGCTTCTTTATCATATGAGCCAAAGATTCAGGGGACTGACCTGAAGAAAGGCAGGATGCTCAGCTCCAGTTGAAAGCAGCACCATAACCCTACTTACCACCCCTACCAATGACTAGCAGTGTAACAGGGCTTGCTTCTTTTTGGGGAAGATGCTACAGGAAATAATTTTATCCAGTCCTTACTGCCATTAGGTTTTGTTTGAAAATTGTATCCCTCCCTCCCAGCCTAGTGAGATTAACTTGCAGAAAGGGCTCTGAATAGCCAGGAGGAGTTCTGCATTGTTTTTTGCTATCTCAGCAGTACATGAAAGCTTCCCTTACAAGACATACGGAAAACTCTTCTCAGCTGAGCAGTCCAAGAGAAGGAAAAAGAGCCAACTCATTTGCCATATACTCGAGATTGTAGATTTTTATTTATGTTTTTAACAAGCTAAGTTGGGCTGCATTGACAGGGGAAGCCACAACTTTATACAACGATGCTTTTAAAACCACTTAACTCCAAGTGTTGTTATACTGAATGGGAGAAAATCATTACAAAAAAGCGCAAACCTGGGTGGTTGCTACATTTGTTTAGTAAAGAACCCTTTTCTTTATAATTGTCTGTGAGTTTTCAGGGCCGATTCTGATGAAACACACGCCTGCGTGCATACAGACATGCAATTCACGACACAGATTGTTATTTTTCCAGTCATGACCTGAAGAAATAAAGCTGAGTCCATTTAAATAGAAACCGAGTGTAAATTGTTTCAAATGTCTCCAGACGTTTTCAAGCCTTTTTTTTTTCTCTTTTTCTTTTAAAAGATGGAGCGACAAATGTCAATGAACTCCAACATCATGGGGTTGCAGGGGCCGAACCTCAATAATCCGTGTGCTTCACCTCAAGTCCCCCCAATGCATTCAGAAGCCAAAATGGTAAAAAGAGAAAATTTAAACATAAATATTTTCCTTTCGTATATTGCTTTTGCATAGTGGTTACCCAGATGGTGGGGGATGTAGCCAGACGCTGCTTACTTCATTCTTAGTCATATGTTATACTCTTTTTTAATACGCTGCAGTAAATTGCCTTTGTGTGTATGAACTTTCAAGATGTTCCTAGTCCTAGCTGAACTCTTGGTGAGAGGGAACTGAAATGCGGGGTGGGCTATCTGATCCATACTGTGTTAACTAGGATTTTTGGTGCAGATTAGTAGAATTTAAGTGAATGGTCTGGCTCTTTCTCTGATGGTGTCTGTGCTCCACAACTTGGCTTAAAGAAAATTGTCAGTTAATAAAGAGTGAAGTAAAAAGTGTCTGATGTGGAGGGACTATACATAGTCTTTGTTCTTTCTGGATAGGCACATGGTGTGTCAGGGTAATGGCAGTGTTAGAAAAGCAGACTGAATGATATAAATAAAACTGGGATATTTTCTTTTGCTTGAGTGCAACAGAGGGGTTGCTGTCAAAAAGAAGAGTCAGAATTTGGACAGAAATAATCTATATGAGTCAAATGTCACAGTGTTTTTTAAAGTTGTTGTATGTCTTACAAGGACAAGGTTTCTCAGGTAGATGTACTGGTATAGTATTAATGTAGGTAAACTAAACTACAAATGGGCATTTGTAAGTTTTCCCCAGCTTTACATGCACTCTCATGGAGGTATTCGGCACTAATATCCCTGGAACTGAGTTCATCAATGTAGAAACACTTAGGCTTTTTCAATTTCAGAACTGCCATTTGCTGGCTAGTGGAAATACGAGGACAGAAGTTTGCAGTTTAACTCTGTAGGTTTTATATCCTCTCAAGATATCTCATCATAGTGGAAAACAGGAGGAACTTCACTGAACTTCTTTCAGTGGCATTTTGCCAAGGTAAAATTGTCGTAAGAGAGAATGAAATCAAGCCGACAAAGATTAAGCAACCACATGTTTTTATATATTTCTACTTTGCATGACTGATACAGCTTTTAAAGTTGTTGTCATCTATCCCGAGGCAAAGAAAAATATCTTCTTGTCTATAGGTATGGTGCATGCGAGAGACTCTTGGTTAAGAGCAACAACATACACGAGCTTATTCTATCTCTGTTTTCTTAGATTGGATAGGTCATGCCTTCGCCTCCCTGTTGGTCTGGGTTAGGCTGTTAACCCAACCTCTGTTAACACCCCGTCTAAAACCACACTCCGTAAACATGCAGCCAGTTGGCCAGAAGAAGAGCGATAGCCAAAAATGCTGGCTCCCCCAGCCAAGGAAAACCTGTGGTCAAGAGTTCTCTCTCTGCTGTACCACACAGTGACGGTGACATGCCAAATGGCAACAGCATCTGCAGCAGAGCTCGTTAAAAACTTTTTGGAATAGGCGAGTGTTTTTTCAACTCAAGCATAGCTGAGCCAAGCTAAATACTCCTTGGCTGAATAAATCTAAAACTGGCATCTGTTTTGGGGACTAAAGGTTCTGTAGTTTACTCTCCCCCTGCCACCCCCTGCCTTTTTTTACTGGAAGTGTGAGGCTACTTAAGAACAAGATTCAATTATTGGTGCATATGGTGAGAATTCTGTGCTTTAATAGCTGAAACTGTACATTAATACAAATTACTTTTTAATCTGGATAAGAAGGTTTTGTCCCTAAACCTGATGTATGAAGGCACGGTTCTTTCAGACAGAAATTGCTATCAGTTCCAAAACACAGTATAGTGAACAAGCAGCCCCTTTGCTTCTCAGGGGCTTTCTGCCACTCTTCCAGAGGTGGAAAAAATCCACATGCATTAACTCTTAAGAGTCAGAGGCACAATTCAGAGCTCTAGGACCCTTCTTTTTAAATGCAGGGTTTTTTAAATATCCTATATTCTAGATCTATATTTCAATTCTGTTTGAGCATACATGTAATGTAAAAAGACTCTTCATTTAGCCACCACTTTGAAAAATAGGAATCTATTAACAATACTGTGCACGAACACAAAGTGGAAAAAAGGGAGGAAATATTCAGAGCAAAATTGTTTCTTACATGTAAGTTCATGAATTTTAGGTCTGAATCATCTGTATTACAGGCATGATTGTTCTTATTATTAACTATTTCACTTGCTTTGTGCTCAAGCATAAGACTTTGCATACTCTGGCAACTTTTTTTTTTAAAGTGGAAAACGAGGGTGCTCAGTACCTCACTGGATTGCTTCCTGCATTAGGAAAGAATTTCAGATTTCCCCAGATTCTGCTAATGCTATTACTGCTGGTGTATCCAGCACCACGTATGTTCTCTTTGGCTGGCCCCACTCTGCGAAGCATGTATGCGTTGAACACTAGGCAGAGTCATCTAAGCTGCTTGCAGCTAATGGCTGCAGTATCTTGAGAAGTTCAGGGGACTTTGGGCCTGATTCATCAGGTGTCCAAATCTGTGGTAGATGGATCAACATTTTTTTGCGCCTGCATGAGAGAATGCAGGACAGGCTCCTTTAGATGTGAGACCCAGATGTGAGACCAAATCTTTCCCGCCTCATGCACATGAAAGTATGTACCTAAGCAATGCAAGCGTGATTTGGTATGCAGCAGTTGTAATGCTATTTAGTGACTCATGTGACTTAGTTTGCTTCTCTAAAATAAATATGAATAAATAATTTAAGTATGGATGCTGTGTGATGCCAGGTTTTTTAGAAAAAGCAGATAGATGGCAAAAGATTCACACCCTTGCTTGGTCCCTAATCAGTTTGCTGTAGGAAATGGAAGACAGTCTGATAAATGCATACATATATGAGCACATACACAGACACATATAGAATGTGTGTTGCATTAATGTTTATATAATATGCAATTTATTTATCTATTAGTATTTTAATCAGCTTGTGTTACTGGCATTTATAGAAAGACGTATTCTGCCACCCAGGATGCTTGTTGTCTGGTTTAATTTTTTCAGGAGAATGCTACTTCACATACTGAAGTATTGTAGATGACATCCCAGAACTGATTTAATTTATCACAACAATCTCAGTTTTCCTCACAGTGTGCCTCTCAATTAGGTTATCACTTAATGCTTTAAAACTGTCCTAGTAAATGAATGAGTGAACATCTAAATCAATACCGCTTTCGTCTTAGATTCAGAGCTGAGTGGATAAAACCTTTCTGCTGCCCACCAAAAACTCACATTGATTTTGTATTCAAATATATCGCATTGGAAAGTGGAGGAAATATATAGCTGTAAGTGTACACGGTAAAAATACGCAGAATAGCACGTGTAGCATATTAACATGTGGTTCAGTAGGCTGAGAATATTATGAACTCAGAATTATTGGCGGTGCCTTTGCCTTAATATACTGCTTACATACAGTTTGGTTTGCAGTTTCAGAGTATTCGCGGTTTTATAACTCGGAAGTGCAATACCGTGTGGATTACTGGAGTGAACGATAAATAGTGTGCACTGAACTGCTGGACGGATGCACGAAGGCAGGTCTTTTCGGTGGAGCTGATGCCTCTCTATCTGAATTTTGCAAGGCATTGATCTTTACCTGTAGAGATTTATGAGCTCTGAAAGGAGGTATAAAAAGCAGGCCAGCAATGAAAATAATCTAACGTAAAAATACCATTTTTGATTTGACCTGTTAATTTTTTCTTTTACCCTCTCCCTCCACCACTCACTGGATATGTAGTTTTATAAAATTTAAGTAAAATATAATATGTGTGGCTTGGCTGTGCCTGCCTTCCTGACAGAATCTGTATTTTTCTTTTAAATAAAAGAAAATAAGTGGTTTCCATATCAGAAGTATGTAGGGTTGTGGGCTATTGTTTTTGCCTTGTACATACTACTAGGTTGAACAGTAATAATAAGAAAAATAATTTGAAAGTGTCTATCAGATGTAAGAGTGAAAACATACCAGGAAAGAAAAATAATAACCAGTAATGAGCATGTTCCTAATTATCATGGTAAAATATCCATATTAACTGAACCTCATATTTACCTAAGAGTGCTGGACAGCTTTGGCAGAGGAGGAGGAGGAGAGAGGTGAAAGAAATTGTGTTGTCATCAGCACTGATTTTTATTCGACTTAATGAGAGTTAAGGGTCCAGATCCTACTGGTGGCTTCGAAAATCTCAGTCGAAGTGTCACTCAGCTCTCCATCCCAGCAGAAAGGCAGGACTGGGTGCGGACACCTGGCTGCATTGCGTATGGCTGTCAGACAGGCACTGCTTGCGTTCTGCAGAAACACAACACATCAGCCAAGCGGGAAAGGCTCAGCCACAAAGGTGGCCGGCTATCCTCAGATGCCGATTGGGGTCTGCATTTGGATAGAGTCTTCTCCTCTTCTGGTTGTACAAATAACGTGCATTTCCATGCCCGTGAGCTGTGGTGCAACTGGTGCAGAGGGAGAAACCGCTGGAGTAAAGCTCTTACCCCTGGTGCCGATCTGGTACTCAGCTCAGCCATTGCAGCAGCCGTTGGGTGCGGAAACAAGAGCACTGCCCTAACAGCACTGGCATCCTGGGGCAGCTGGTGGCCTTGGAAAGGACATCCCACTGAGTACAAGCTCTGGGCCCAGGTCTGTGAGGTTTCCATACTGATTTCAGGCAGGAGGCTGGTGCAGGCGGTCAGGGCAGGATCAGAGCCACTGAAGCTCTAGGTTTAGCTACTTAACACTTCATGACTGGAGATATCTTGTTAAATATAATAAACAGTTTGAGGTCCATGTTTTCCTATCAAGCTGGCTGGGAAAGGAGTCGCTTTGGTAGAGCAACACATAGTGCTTCAGGGCCAGAGGGCTCTTCTTCACACAGATTCTGGTCTACTGAGCAGAAAGAAAAATGTTGCATCTCTGCAGAGCTTTCAACAGCAATTTCTCATCTTGTCCTTCACAATAAAGCAAAGAAAGCAGCATAAGAAAAAACCAAATGTGCCAAGTGAAGCCTCCCAAATTCAAAAAAATTTATGACAAAATTTCCTGTATCGGTACTGAGAAATGTTTTCCAGGAAGAGACTGTTAAATAGTTAAAAAACACGGTGCTTCTGCAACTGTTGACAAAACTCACTGTTCTGAAATTGTATCTCCTGTTACATTTGTACTTGTGTTTTAAAGTCCCCAAAGCCAACCTTTCAGTGTGCTCCCAATCTACGCTTTAAAATCTTCCCCGGGCAGTAGCTTTGCCTGCAGACAGTATGCCTTGCTGTGGATTAAGGTATTAACGTGATGGGTGAAGCTAATCATATTTTGTTTTGTTTACTGAAACAGGACCTTGTACCCGTCATGCCTAAATGCTGGATTATGAACTAGACTGGGTAGGAACTAATTCTTCTTAAGCTGTCAGTGGCTCAATAAGTGCAATAGAGAAGCGAGGCGGTTCAGTTACTCATAGCTGCTGCAAATACGTGTTGAATATTTGATCTCGCTTCTCCTGAGTGCATAAAAATTGTGTTGCTTGTTGCAGTCACAAGTTGTAACAATTCCTTGCATTTTTCTTGCTTTCTGTCACTTTATCCTGCGGTGATCTTATCAGCACTATTTCCCTAGAAGAACTTGGATTTTTATTATTTTGTTTGCCTTTATTCAGCTGGGTGTTAAAATGACCTCGCTTTCTCCCCCACCCACCAGCCCTCATCCTTTCTCTTTCCCTCTGTTTCTCCACCACCCTCTCTTTCCTCAGAGGTTTTACCGTCTTTGTAGATTTGTTTCTCTTTCTCCTTTTCCATCCAGTGTCCACCCTGATTTTGTAACCATAGCAATAATTGAAATACAATCCTAATATTTGCTTGCTGTAGCTATCATCTGGCCCAACACATGAACTGCTGGCTTTTGTGTGTTGTAAGGTTTTTACTCAGATGCATCTGTGTACGTGAGGGTGACTTGTTTGGTGCTGAACCATCCCTTCCAGAAAAGGTTTTGTTTGTGTAAAGTTGTGTGTCAGTGGGAGCTGGTGCAAGTAAGAGCAAGTCTTTATGGTAGCGAAGCCAGGGAAGAAGGAAATTATAAAAATAAAAACAAGGTTGCATTACAGGGAAGTTCTGCTTCGCATAGATATGTTTCAGTCTTTTGCTTGGAATTTGTACAGCTTTCACTTTCCAAGATTTCCAAGATGAATAATGGAAGTTGTTTTGCACTTCAGGCTGCTGCACGTTAAGGCCAGCGTTTGCTTGGGAGGTACGAGTGCGTCTCATAACAAGTGATAGGCTTTGGGGTGTAGGGGATGTTGTTACACACTTTACCAGCTCCGTATTTTAAACCACCGAGGACACAAGAGCTGGAAGCAAAAATCCCCTGGCAATAAATCTCTTCTTTATGGACAAGCTTAAAAAGCGTTTTCTAAAAACTATACAGTAGCTAATGAAGCAGTTTATTAGTTATGATCGCGTTCCTGTGAGATAAACAATTTTAGACTGTTGAACTGAGAGAGAAAAGTGAGGTGACTCACTAAAGGCCACACAGTTTGTCAGTGGAAGAGCTGAAACAAGCACAGAAGAATTTCTGGCTGCCACTTCCAGAAAACACTACTTCTGTCTGAGTACAATTTATGCCTATGTATTTTTTCAAGTTAATATTCATTATTAATATTGGTAATAGCAAGATAATTGTTGAAATACAGTATTTTTCCAGTACTAGTGAAAGAATGGGGAGACTCTGAGCTCCTCAAGCATACAGGGGGTAAGGGTGTAGACTCGAATTTAGCATTCCAATCCAAATGAAGGTGATGGTTGTGTTTGGATTTAATGCCCCTGAAATTTCCTGAACTTTACTGATGAGATTTTGGCTCAGAATGACAAAAATTAACTGATCTTCTGAGACTTCTGTCATCTGAGATGATGGAAGCCTTGTGAGATCAGCTTCCCTGGCATCATGGCTTTCACTGAAACCTCAGGAGAGCACTTACTTTCACATAATGTCAACCATATCCAAACCAGGACTAACGAATACCCCTGTAGAGCTCCTTCTAAGATCACAGGCATATTTGAAATACTGCTACAAGCTGTGTTCAGTCTGAGGAAATGCTCACAGCATTTGTTGTTTCTTCTGTCAGATATGGCCGGTGACACTTTTCAGTGGTGGGAGGGTTATATACTGTCTTCCAGATGTTCATTAGTGCAACTTCTCTTATTTATGTTCAGAGAGTTATCAAGGAGGTAATTTAAAAACTGGGACAGGCTGGGTCTCCCACCCTGGAAACACTTACGCAGCAAACTTTGCTCCGCTTGCGGTTTTTACTAGCAAATTGCTGGCCAGTAATGTTTATCTGAGATTTTAGTGTATGAAATGCTATGAATAATCTTCCCAGATGTGCTCTGCAGTCAGGCTGCATGGGATGTGGTGTATTTGATCGTGTCCTCTGCGTTCTGCATCCTCCCTATGCTACAATTACTGCGTAGCCCACCTTGCCGGACCCGCTCAGGGGACTTGAGCAGTCTTTATTCACAGCTTGTTGCTCATGTGCTTGAGAACTGATTGCAATTTCTCTGGCCATGTGGACACCTCCAAGTTACTCTGCTTTAGATAGTTTACCCCATTTTGAATGACTTCCATTACAAGGACGACAGCAAAATACGTGGTGTAACTGGAATCATTGCCCATTAGTATTGCAGAGGCAGGGGGAACATGGACTCTGGCCAGATAAAGATGAACTTTAAAGTTTTGACTAAAAGACTGTCAATCTTTCTGGAATAGAATTTAATTTATGCAAACCCTCCCTCTTCCAGTCATGGATGCACTGTTTTTTCTCCTATTGTATATATTAAAGTCACACCGAAACCAACTCATTACATTATTGAAAAATATTCTAAAAATCTTATTTTAAGATAGTACTAAATTCTTCATTTAGTAACAATATTAGTGTGGAAGTATTTTAATTTGGGATTGTTACCTTCATTACATTACATTTTCATTCATGAGAGCTTGGTCTTAAAATTATGTTGTAAAAAAAAAGAAAGCTTTTGTAAAATAGAAAAGCAGCAGCCAGGATTCCTGTAGTTTTGTTTTTCAGTCTACTGGAAATGATTTAAAACAAAATCCTTTTCACTGCAACTCACCTTGTCTCTTCTCTTCTCCATTTTAATTTTCCAAAATAAGTGTTCAGAAAGGAAACAAGCCCCATAAACAACTTAAAATAGAATTTGACACTCCTCTAGCTTGAAAAAATCAGAGGCAACATATTTGGTCTAGTCAAAGATTACTTTTAAAGTTTAGCCCTGATCCTCAGCTGCTGTAAACCTGTATAAATTCATTGACTTCAAAGGCGCTGTGTGGTTTTTGCATCAACTGAGGACCTAGTTTATACTTCTGAATCTCAAAATTTTCCTTTAGGCAAGCTCTGGCCCTTCCACAGTTTGTTACTGCCAGGTAAGCTTTTTGTTGGTTTTGGCTTTTGGTTTTCATGTTATTCTTTTATTTAGAATACAATACATATTTGCTGCCTCTTTTTGCTCACTGGTGTTTTGCCAACTCTTCTGGCACCTTATATGAACTTTTTCTGACTTAATTTTTCAACTCTGCTTCCTATAGGTGTTCATTACATAATATTTAAGGGTATGTTATTTTCTCTAACCCCCCAAATAATATTGGGAGATTTTTTTATAATTGATTCATCATACCAAGTAATCACTGGGAGTTTTTGATTCTCCTATATCAGTCAGTGACAGGTATTGGTACCTGTCCCTAATGATTCATAATGAAAAACTGCCAGATATTTCTTTGAAACTGATGGATGATTCATGTTGTTATATTTAGGCCACATTATTCTGGAATGTTTAAATTAGACTAAAAGCCACCTCTGAGTATACATGTGCAAATACAGAGTACATTTTTAGTTTCCCATCTGGAAATACATATAAAGTCCAGGGCTGTTTTCAAGTCGCAAGAAATATTGTTATATTTTTATTATGGTATTTCAGTTCACACTCATACTAATATGAAAAGTTTAGTAATGGCATATCCTCAATACTGCCCTCAAATGCCAAGGTTACACATGAAGTCCAATGGGATCTAGCAAATGTTTAAACTTTTATTAAAGCCCAAAGCCCAAAATAGACTTTACTAGACCTGTACAAATTATTTTAAATTATGTAAATATTTTTAATATGTCTGGCTTCTGACAGAACACCACTATACACCAAAGTATGACATTTGCCTTACTGTGCCAACTTTTTCCTTTTTTTTTTTTATTCCCAAAATACCTAGCATCATTACTGGATTTGAGTAGAGTCTGCTTTATGTGCTGCTTGTGGTTCAGGAGAAATGTATGTAAAGAGGATAGACTCTGTTCCCCAACTGTTAGCAGAAGCTCTTTAGCATGAGGTTAAGCGTGAGCTTTGTTTTGGCTGCCAACATAGGAGGCAGGACATATCCAGGGTAAGGGTGGGTGAAGTCTTCATTTGCTTTACATCTGATGGACATGTATGGCTGCTCTGAAGGCTGATGTTGGTGTGCAGTGTGTGTGTGTGTGTGTGTACATGTGTGTGTGTCACAGAAAACTATGTATTTGAGGTTTTGTAACAGATATTGCTCTAACTTGATCTTCGAGGAGAAAAAATCCTGCCATAACATTAATATCTGGTTGTGCGTGAAGTCTGGACTGAGTACTTCATTTGAATTAAGAGGCAGTGGTAGGTGATAGTAACAGCTAACAATCTGAAGAGTTCCAGCTTTGTTGGTCAAATGTCTGCAGTTGTGCGTGTTTATGCACATGTACATGTGTGTAACTTTTTTTTCTTTTCTGTGGTTTTGGTGGGGTTTTTTTTCTTCATTCCATGCAATTCTACTGTGCAAGCGTAATCTTATCTATGCCTATTTGGCTTTGTCCATCTATTTATTTGTGCATTGCCTTATCTTTTGTTAAGAAACCACTTTTCCTGAAATACTTTAGAATGTTGAAGAACAATAAATAACTGAAATTATCCAAAATTATCCATCCGTATTATCCAAAAATCACTTACTAACATTTAGGGTGACTAGCATTTGCACGAAGAATGGGAAATTTGTTCTACTACATCAATTTGCAGAGAGTTGTCAGTCTTCTAAATGATGTTAGTGGTGGATTAGTTTGATTGGAAACTTGATCCAAACAGTGTTTGAATTAGTTGAATAAAGAGTTCCCAGAGGTAATCTAGGATTTATGTGAAAACTGGTATATTAAAGAATGAGAAACTGCTGAGAATTAAAATAGGAATTAATTGCCCTTGGTGAAATTTGTGGTTACTGAGATTGTCCAAGGATACCCAAATCCTTCATTTCAGAAAACAAGGTAGCTTGATCCCATTTAAAAGATTTTAGGCAGTAAAACTTCCCTTCTTCTACACTTAAAATTCAAGATGTGTTTATACTAGTCTTAGTAAAACTGGTATATATGAAGCTAGTTTAACGCTGCTCACAAAAATCTAAATAATATAGCTGTGACTTGTAGTCCCCATCCAGCATGTGCTTTCCTCCTAGAGGAGGAGCTAGGCTAGCCCTAGGGCTCCTGGCGACCACAACTTGGGCAATGACTGGCTAGATGAAGTAGCTCTAGAGTTCCTCACTTTACTAGTTCCCATCTTTAGTTTGTCCCCTCCACAGTGAAAACAACAGAGACCATGAACATGCATTTCTCTGAAGCATGTAAGATCTTTCTGCAGAGATTTCTAAGGTTTCAAGCAGAAGTGAAGCTCTTCTGAGTTGCATGTCTGAAGGAGATGATAAGCAACCAGGATTAAGTCTTAGATGTCTTTAACTGGAGATGCTGTAGATCATGCTTAGAGCTACATTTCCTAAAGTGTCTTTCTTTCAGAAACACACTGCCAGCCTCCTGGCTGTTATAGGATGGGAGAAATCATGATGTGCACATGGTTGGGAAATGGCATTTCCCTGAAGCCATGGGCTGCCTGCAGGTCAATCTTCATCCTTTGTTTCTCAGTGGGATGTTAGCATCACGAGTGATGGGCTGATATCCACGCAAGGCTAATGGTAACAGCACATATGCCAGGAGCCTCCCTGCAGGAGCTTCAGCAAAAGGCAAGAAGAGGAGCCCAGCAGGCTCCATCCAGCTCCAGGTGCTCCCCATGTCAATACTGGGCAGCCACATCCAATGAGGAGAGAGGGTCCGTAGTCCTGGTGCTCCTGAAATGAAGTAGCGTATGTGCCCTCTCTGTGGGGTGTAAAGCAAGACCCCATCCCCCATGGTGCTTGTAAAACACTGTGAGAGCCCAGTTCTCACCAGCAGAAGTCTCCTGTCCCTTCGTGGAAGGTAGGCACTAGTGTTGGGCTTTGCTTTCTGGGGAGCATATGCAGGAAAGCTGGCAGTGCATCTGTGTCTCCGTGGCAGCTCTTCTTCTTTGAAGGAGAAAACCACACGAGGCACACCCCCACCCCTCTCCTCTTCATTTACACAGTAGGTAATGTTAGCATGGTATCAGTGAACACTGTACCTGTCCACCTGAATCTCCACATGGCATTTAGTGTATCTCCCATAATAAATTATGTACTTCAAGGAGCAGTAACAATAGCTGAGATTCTTGAGATGAGAAGAGTTATGTTACTAGAAGTATGAAAAAGGCTGATTAAAATTAAATCGTAGCAGGCAACAGTTGTGTTACAAAGGAAGGCTCGATTACAGCCAAGTCACTTTCTCTGCTAACCTCTGACTTATTTATTTCTCCTGCATGCTGCAGTCTGCATACTCTTTCTGGTTGTAATGAGCATTAATTGATTAGCTGGATCTATGAAGAGCTTGAGCACTCGTAAGTACTATCCCAGTGGGTACACAACTAAATAGTTTATGAGGTAATTAGTATTTTAATGCCTTTTCTAATGAGCCTTTTCAGTAATGAAATCTCATGAGAACATTATTGGTTCATATATATTTCTTCAGACACAACAGAAGGTAAGCTAATGCTATTAGGAGATTTTAAAGCTAGCTTATAAAATGTTTTTTAGTAACTTATTTTTGAATACTTGCCTTGGTTCATTTTGCTTTATCAAAAAAAAAAAAGCCATCTTAATTTTTCCCACCACTCCATCTCTTGCAGTCTTCTCTCCTGACAGAATTCTTACACTATACTGCAATTTCAAATAATTGGGATAATTTCAGAGACTGCTACCCGATCTCCTAAGCTCAGCTGTAAGTAAATAATACCATACTGTCTGAGCATGTTGTTTCAGATGTGTTCTCATCCTGGGAAAAAAAACAACTCTGTGCCTGGCTGCACAGTGCTTTGGATTTATGACTGTGTCAAGTTTGAGAGAATGACCAACCTCTACAAAGCTTTTCAATGTCAAGCTGAGCTCTATTCTGGAAGCTTGAAAGCAGCACAGAGCTTGCAACCATATAGGCAGTCTTACTTCACCTCCTTCTTCAGGTTCATTGGATGTATCCCATTTTACCCAGGTTTAACCCATAGTGGGAAGGACAAGTCCTGTGCTTTGCATTTTATTTCTCTGGTACCTAAAAGAAGATGGCTTCAGACAGCTTTGCTGGGAAGAGTATTTCAGTGTGTGAATGGCTTTTTTAATAGTTGGCTATGGGGACAGCACTTGCTTTTTGTTCTCTGAAGATCACAAGGTATCAGCAGCTTTTTATGTTCTCATCTCTTAGGGCTCACTTCTTCCAGCTGGGAAGTGCAGTCTTGTCCTGCGTGGGACTACGGCTGCAATTTAACAGCACATAGCAATGCTGTGAAACAACCCACGCCAAAGACCGAAGCTTGTATGTTTTGGAAACCTGTTTCATAAATTAGTTTTACGTAGTCTGGGTGATGTATGCCTTAAAATACTTTGGAAACTTCATTTGAAGTCAGGGATGTACAATGCTATTTAACACTAGAAGCTGTAGCAGTAAGACTGTAAGAAATTCCCCTATACAGATCTCATTATGTAATGTAAGATGTAATGAGTCTAATTCATCCTTGGGGTGTCTTTAATGGTGTCAGCAGTTTCATGAAGGATGGATTTGGCCTAGGGACACCACCACCATAAAATCTGACTGTCTTCCACTGGTATTTCTCTCTCTGTCTCTAAAGCTTTACTGAGACATGTCACTGTGTTATGTTAATAGCCTGGTACTTTTTGTTGACTCTAAGTTATTAGTAGTATGTGTATTGTTTTCTTCAAATGAATATGGAAAGCCACATTTTCAGTTAAGGTAATTGTGAAAGCCCCCTCCAGAACATATAGAAATAGTGTCCTTTGACTTCACGTACTTGACCTTGCTTACAGTACCATGCATTAGCAACGCTTCGGAGATGAACGCCCAACACTGACCACTGCTTTCCACATTGCCTGCCATCTCCACACCCTTTTGCAACATGAGACCCAACAGCACAGGAGAGGCTAACGCCTCCTGTGTCAGCTCCAAACAGCATCCGCAGAGTCTCGGGTTTTCAGCGGTCACCCATGCAGCACGATGGAGTCCTCTCCTTAAGGCAGTCAGATGCGCTCTTAGCTGAACAGCCTAATCTGTTCCCTCAGCTGAGATGTGGTAGCTTCTTGTGTCCATGTTTGCAGTCTGTTTGAAATGCAGAAATAAATCAGATTTGCCTGAATTGCCTTCAGAGGTGAGCCATCTACCCTGGCTGCTCTGAGACCCTCTGCAGGGTCAGCAACCTGAGGGGCTGTGCCCATGCCAGTGCCTGGAGAAGAAAGTTCAAGAGAGAAGGTGCACATCAGGTTACCAGCTCAAGAGTAGAGGAAAAATGTCCTCAGAGAAATATTTTGGTTTCCATTCTGGAAATTTTGTAGAGGGTGTTTCTGCTCTATATTCAGAAGCTTTCTTAAGAGAGAAATGATCCGTGAGCTGTCTGAGGGTATGTCTGTCTTTGATGGCCTTTGGATTTTGCTAAAGCCATCTCTGAACACTAACGGAACACAGTCTGAATTAAATTGGGATGGTGGGGAGACTAGTTGCCAGACGTTGCTTTTGATTTTGGTAATATTTCTTTTAAACATGAAACAGGCTGGAGTTGTTTTGCTTACATTTTTGGAGACTCTCTATTTTTGTTTGTGCTTCCTGAGTCATCACCTGTCTTTGCCAAGACTTTATTACATCTAACAAAAGGTATATTATTGATGCACTGTGGCATGCACAAAGCTTTTCTATGAACTTCACTAGACTTATGGTCTTCCCAGGTTCATTTTTCTCCCTGTCTCTGCTCCCGAGCAGGTTCATGGTCTGTGCTGTGCTCTGACAGCTCAGAGCAGGCTTTGATACCTCATCGGCTTAAAAGCTCAGCTTTCTCAACTTCTGATGCATTTAATCAGTCCTCTTGCCTTTCATTCTGTAATAACATGTATGTATATACATATATATATATATATAGTCTCTTTGGTGACTGTTAAAAGAACAGTGGAGAAGTAGGCACTGAAGAAATGTCTTGCCTCTATTAAAAATAGTTGGAAAGAGCAAAATGCACTTAAAAGATAAGTTTGGCACTTTGTATTTCTTTCTCCTCCTTGTGTCTACCATGAGATCATGATTAATGGCTTTTTTGATGTTTGGAGGACAGAAATCACTTGTATGTTCAATTCAGGAAGACCTCTGAATCAGCGGGGCCCAGGGGAACCAGCAGCTCCGGGTCTGGAAGGACTCGTGATGTCATCTCATGTGGCCATGGGGGATGCAGCTATTACTTCTTTAGGCATTATTCTTGGATAGTACTGAGCTGTGTGGGGTTTTTTGGCCTCCCAAACACACCAGTTCTGCCCTGAGCAATGGAAAGATTCCCCACTCTCGGAGGAGGCTGTTTAGGATGGGGGGAGTCTTAATGTGCAGGGGCAGGGGGCCGCTGGGGGTGTGCATGCAGTAGGATAACCAGAGAGGACTCTAGACTTTACAGATACACTCCTAGCAATGCAAATTGAGTTCCAAGAAATGGGAACCTGTAAACGAAGTTTACTTGAAATAAAGCTACTATAAGATAGAGAAACATACACAGTAGAGAAATAGGATATTTTGACATTTATTCATGGCTTTCCTGGGGTGTCTTGGACTGTATAAACTCACTGCTATTGTGTTAGTGAAACCCTAGATTCCCTGAGGGCGTAACTGTGACTGGAATTCAACTTCTTTTGCTTTGAAGAAAGAAGAGAAAAAGTAAATTTATTACACTAGTGTAACTCCTGTCAATTCCACACATAAGGGCATTATGAATAAACATATGATTTAAGAAATTATGGACAAACTCATAATTTCCTGACAATTTCCTTCCACATGATGTGCATTTTGAGAATACATATTTTCTATATAGAAGGAGGAGTGGAGCTGAATGCATTCTTTTTCTTCAGTCCTTTTGTTTCAGTAAAAGAAAATGCTATTTAAGACAGCTTGAGTAGTCTGTCTGGTGTCATTGGTGAGCTCTGCAAGAGATACGCTATCTGTCTTTTGCTTTTAAGATAAATGAATACATTCAAAAGGCACAGATAGTTTAGGCATCGTATTCTCAGGATATCTTATTTTCTAGCAATCTACCAAACTTTAATTCAGAATAATTGTGTGTTGTAGTTACAGTTCAATTTAGATAATGTTTACTTTTGTTTACATATTGTGCCTCGCTAATAGATAGCAGATATAGAGTGAAATTAAGCTATAGAGAACCCAGACAATAATGATCCCAGTTCACAGTTAGACTGTGAGTCTTTGTGCTTTTTCATAGTGTGATTTCAGCATCTAATTAAGCAGATGCTCAAGTAGTTTGGGGAATCAAGTCTTAAATTGCTCGATTAAATTACTTGTCCCTATCAGCATGACTTCAGTGTCAAAAGATAAATTTGCAATTGGGAACAAATATTTAGGATGAAAAGTACGACAGAAATTAAACCACCTCAAAAAAGCCAGAGAAGTATGACAGAAATTAAACCACCTCAAAAAGCCAGAAATAAACTGTTAGCCTATAGCACAATGCACAAATTGGAAGTGTAGGAAAGTACAGTATGTCTTACTGCAGGGCTGCCATTTCGAAGAAGATAGAGCAAAGGATATGCCTGGATTTCATCAGTTCTGAATTGTTTTCCGGGAATATGCTACTATTTCACATTTAGGCGTTATTCTCATTACTAAGTTGGAACATTTCCTTTCCCACCCCTGTCAGTCACATTCAAACCAAAAATTTTTCCCCGTGCATTTTTGGGGATGGGGAACAGCTAGTGGTGTATAATTTAAACTAAGTAGGATGAATACCCTAGTTTATGTGTAAATAATGTAAAAATCAGGGATGTCTTGTATGGTTAAGTTTCTTTATGACTATCACTGCTTTAATTCACTAACAGTTTTACTCCTGAGCAAAGAAAAAAAGATTTCTGGATTCTTAAATGAAGCTGAAACCATGGGGTTCGCAGTATGAGGGCCACCCCGAGTACAATGTCTGCATTAATCTTTGCTCCTTGCACAGGAGGCTGGAGCTGCCTGCCAGAGCTAATGAATGGATTCTGACTCCGCCACGTTAGGCTATTACCAAATACAAAGGCTGGTCACAAATTATAGTTTGTCTGATGGCATCAGATATAAGCATTAGAAAAACATTTGCTTAATAGTAATAATTAGTCAGCGATAAAGGCAAGTTTTACAG
Organism: Scopus umbretta; assembly: GCA_013400535.1. NCBI lineage: Eukaryota > Metazoa > Chordata > Aves > Pelecaniformes > Scopidae > Scopus > Scopus umbretta. The sequence continues at coordinate 10,370 of VZTL01002544.1, read as the reverse complement.
ATTGCTTTGGAGCACTGAAGCGAATGAGGCTTTCTGTGGGAAAAAGCCTGTTGCCTGTCTAGTGATTCATAAAAAGCAAAAAAAGGTGCTTTAGTTACATCTCTTCTAAAGGTGAGACCAAACCACAGTGTTTCTACAAAACCCAAATAACCTCAGTCTTTACTGCAAACACTGTACTGTTTTAGGAGCACTACCTTTCCTCCATTAAACAAAAACACAATCTTACTGGAGAGTTGTTCCTGGCTTGGATTAGGATTGCGCTTGCATAGATAGAGTGCTTCACTGAGTGGATTCTTTTTAGCTTAAACCTTAACAGTTAAATTAGAAGAAAACTCACAACTGGCGCAGAGGAGCTCAGCAAATCACCAGGCAGCCTGGGCTGCTGAGATGCTTTCGTTCTTTAGCAATGAACTCATACCTTGGGCTTTTGTATTCTCGGGGAGAAGAATCCATAGTTCAGAGAACTGCTAGAAACAGGATGGTTAAATGAAGCCCAACAGTAAGCAATTCGTGTTACTGAAGCATGTCATTGAAACTTGGCACAAGTGCTAGCTCTGAGCTTGTGCTGTGGAATGGTTTTAAGTGCTTGTCATCCCATAGATACCGCTGCAAATGTTCTGTACTGTCTCTCCTTTCCTGCGCTGTCTGGGAGAGTGAGTACAAGAATAAGTCCATGCATTTTCATTTGTTTGACTTTGAGTTTTCTGTGCTTTGGTTTCAGTAGCGTGGCTATCAGATGAATGAGGTTGTATCCATGCCAGGAGAGATGCAAAACAGCCCATTACTTCATTGTGTGGTTGATTTGCTTGTTTGTTTTAAAAGTTTGCATGTACTAGTGAATGCAACGGGATGATAGCATCTCATAATTGTAGTGCTGGCAGGAGCAATGCAAGCTCACCCACACAGCCTGCCAAGGTACCTCTAGTCTGGCTTGCAACACCTTTTTTTTTTCCAGCGGTTGTCCTGCTGCCGTAGCACAGAACTAGCGAGCAGCTTTAATGTGCTCACAACTGGGGTATGCTGTGAGACCACCAAATTAATTTTCCTTTTTGATGCGATTAGTTTTTGACTGCTACATTGGCATCTCTTGTGCCAAGGTATGAATAGGGAGTTCCTGCTGTGAAGGTCCTCATTTCTACTTTTGCACTGGTGCAACTACAGGGATATTATTCCCTTCCCAAGCTGATCGTTCTGCGAAAGATTTTGAGAGGGATCTGCCAAGAGCAGAAAGTATGAATAGATTAACAAACGCTGGTAATCTGTGTGCTGCAGAAAGATGGGCTTGATTGCTTTATATTTGCAGGCTTCTGTCAAAGGTGCAGAGAAACGTAAGAATAGCCTAAAAAGCTGGTAATAGTTTCAGCACATATAGTTTGCTTCAATTACTGTTGTTCTACAGTTCTGAGGATTAATTAAAGGTATTGTGATGAAGGCTTCCTCTGGTGCCTGCATCCTCTCAGCAGGGACTCAGGCATGGTGAGGACTTCAGTGGGGCAGCCTGTTACTGTGACTTCTGTGATCTGGAGCAACAGAGGATGGCTGGTCATTAAACAATCAATTTTTTTAAGGATGTCTTTACCAAAGCTAATTAAAATACCTGTAATTACTAAATTATCTCATTAGTTAAGATGATCCTCCAGATTATTTTCTGTTTACTGGGTTGCTAGGGGTACCTAATACATCAATATGTGTCGAAGTGTTCAATGAGATTGCCAGGTTTTTTGAAAGTTAAATAGTTTTACATGCTTCAGAAGTAGACTCCAATTGGCTAAGGAATTGGCCAAAGACTAATAATATGACATCATTCTTGGCAAGTGATGAAGATATATTTTTGTTAACAGACACTATATAAAAAGTGCACTATACTACTTCTAAGCAAAAATCTGTGTCTAAGAATAATGAAATGTCGAGAATCATTTTTAAAAGAAATGCAATTTACTGACCAGTCCTGTGTATTAGTCTGCTTAATGCAATGTATTTGTTCTTCTAGATGCTTTTTTTATTTAAAAACAGTTAATAAGTATGATATAGGAATACTTTTAAATCAATACCATTATTTAGCAGATAAATATAATTATTGCCTATTAATTCTTCCATCAAATCCATGTTTGTGTAATAGACATACTGTAATTGTCTTCTTGAGTCCAATCACATACTTCAACTTTCAGCAATTATGTTTTAACTTAATTCCAATGACTGATTAAAACCATGTGTATTCAGGTTTTGATAGATGTGCTTACTACAGGATTGTTAAACCTGCAGAAAATATGTTTTTAATAATCCATTAGTATTTAATTAGCATGCAATAACTGTCTTATTAAATCTAAATTAAAACCTTATTTGAGGCATGTAATTGAAAGTGCCACTGGGTAAAATCTAATCTGTCAGGGATGAATTTACATGGAATAACAACGCCAAATTTTTCTTTTCTGCAGTTTTCAGGGTCTTCCCAAACATTTGCTTAATCATCACAGTGGAATCTTGCAACAATCAGTTTTCTGCAAGTGCAGCATTTGAAATGTTTTTTGGGTCAGAGTTGTCATCTTTTGAGAGTTCAATCTTGATTTGAAAGATGATTCTCTGGGTGGAAGATGAGGAATTCCTAAACCTTTACCAGATGCCAAAATGTGTGTAGGGACCCAGTGAATGTTTCCTGCTAGCCAGTGAAGGAGAGCTGGTTTGCAACACACCCCACATGGTTAGGTGTCCCTCAGCGCCTCAGCGTATTCTGGCAAACATGAAAGGAAGAGGGGTTTCTGTGGCTCTATCTCTTTGTAATGGAAGAGTTATTATCACATGTTGCTATGTGTGAGCAGTCACACAACACAGCTGGTGGGAGCAAATTGCAGCAAAATGAGTCTATTTACAGAAATTGTGACACTTTTCACTGTTCTGGGGTAAGAGTGATCCAGAATCCATCCAGAAACATGAATTCATAAATGCTACTGGTGGATTTGCTTCAGCAAGATGGCTGAAGGAGTCTGTGTAAATTATCAAACCAAATTGCTTGTAAAATTCTAAACATCATTGGTTTGAGATTAATACCTACTCACGTCCCTGTAAAGTTATGTTTAATTAACTGGCTAGCAAATTTATAGCAAAAAATCTCCTCTCAGATCTGCTTTGCAGAGTCCAAGTCTGCAGTTCCCCTTTCTCATCATAACCCCATCCCTCCTTGACAGTAAATGGGAAAACTGCAAATGCAGAAAGTGCAAGATACAATCTGTAATTTAGCAGGTGAATCACAGGAGATAATTTTTCCAGGATATTTTATATTGGTGCTTAGCCATTGTCAGCCTCAGTCTGCTTTGGGTGCTAGTCTCCATGGTCATCATGGACGATTTGGGAGTTAACCATTATCTTCATTGTATCCTTATTGTTATCTTGATATGGGCAATGTTCTCATGAACCTGCATTGGTTCAGCAGATTGGCATTTGGCTGCAAAGGATGGGGTGGATTCCAGATGTTGATGGGGCTGTTTAGGGATGCAAGACTGCAGTTAGGAAGGGAGTAAAAGATTACCATGGATGGAGAGCAGGGAGGAGCAGCAAAATATTTTGCTGATTCCCTAGCCAATGTTGGCCAGCAACGCCTAAAGTGTTGACAGAACTCAGTTCCTGAGTTGTGGTGGACAGTTTTGTCCCTTCCCGAACTGCTCACAGGACAGAAATTCAACTCACTCCTCTGTTTTTATTAACAAGCTGGGGAGGATGAAGGTAGAAGACCATCAAAGAAGGATGTAAACCAAGGAAACTCAAAGGGGAAGGAAGATACTTGAGAGCAATCTCGGCTACTGCAGAAATGTGGCCTTAGAAGGAGGATGGGAATTTGCAAAGACATGTACTGTGCAACAAGATGAGGTGAACACAGAAAGGCAACAGGGCTCGTTTAAAGAGGGCCCAAGTAAATAAAGTAAGTAAATTAAGTATCAGTGATGGGACCAACCCCTAGGACTACCCAAGTCAAATTAAATGGTTCCTTTTACTTGTAATATGTTTACAATTAGGCCACACATAAATAGCTGTCACGGTGATTGCACTGTGTGTGTCAGTCGTAATCTGTCTATTTGAACATCGACTCTCAGTGTTTATGGACACCCACGCAAAACTGGAGTGCTCTTACTCTGGGGCAGTGAAAAGTATCACAATTTCTGTAAATGGTCCTATTTTGCTGCAATTTGCTCCCACCAGGTGTGTTGTGTGACTGCTTATACAGAGCAACATGTGATAGAAACTCTTTTATTCTACAGAGATACAGCAAAAACCATGGGCAGCAGAATTCAGTAAGACCACCTAAGCCCTGTAGTAGTAACCACCCAAGTACATGAGATACAGTCAACACGAATCACTATACCCCATGGAGTTGTTCAGAATTAACACAGACATGTTGACATGGCAGGGAGGTAGCTAAGGCTGAGAACTGCTGAGAGAGGAAACAGGGTGCAAAATTATTTAATTGCTCATCTTCTTCATTTGAAATTGGTGAGTGTCAGGTATAGCTATGGCAACTGCCTGGGATTTATTTACATAGCCCAATTTGAGACACCTGTCTAAATCAGGAGCCAAAGCTCCTAATGGAGTTAATGGAGCACTTAGGTTAAGAGCTAATTACAGCCTAACCTTAGGTTCTCTGAATGGCTCTCTGGTGGCACCACAGGACTGGGGACAGCCAAGGCTCCCCAGCCAGGTGACTGTTTCAAGTGGTCTGAGTAAGCATTCACACCTCAAGCTTCTGAAAGTTCAACAGTGCAATATTCTGCAGAGTTCAGCGCTGTAGATATGCATGGTTAAAAACTGTGACGGACAGTTCTGTCCCTCTCCCTCTCACAGAGGGAGAGACACAGTAACTGCTTAATGAAAAAGCATATACATTACTAGCAGCTTGGGGTTAGAGTTTCAACAAGGACTAAATCTAGTATATATAGAGCTATGTTGACTTCAGCAACACCAGTTTACACTTGCTGAGAATCAGGCTACGGGTTGCTTTTTAAAAATCAGTCTTCTATTTTCTCTTGGTGCATCTTTGCATGTGCTCTTTTTCCCTCTCTCGCTAATATTTCTAAGCAAAAGAAGCTGCCTTGGGATCACTGGGGACAAGGAGGTTAACATGGTTATCAGAGAAATTATTACATGTCATTCATTATATTGTTTTTCAGTGCTGGCCTGTAAAATCAGGATTACTAAAAAATGAAAACATCTTTCGCAGATTGCAAAAAGTAGAAGTATTTGGCTTTAATTTCTAATCAAACAGGCTAAATATTCATGTTTATGTGCCTAAATGAAACTTTTGTATGCAGTCTTCCACCCCATCTGCATGAATAGTAGCATTGTAACAGGATGAGGTCACTGCAGAAGGGAAAGTGAGGTAAGAACACAGCTGAATCTACAGCCTCTCTGCTACATGGTGCACCAGCTTGTGCTTAAAGGAATACAGCGCTCTTGCCTGAGCCAGAGTCACCGTGGGCACTGCCTGCGGAGCTGAATGCCTCTCGCAGGGCTCTAGATGCATTCCTGGCTCTACTGTATGGTCTGATGCACAGTGTATGGTTTCCTCTGCTTTTACAAACTGCTCTTCAGAGACCTCTTTACACATCTAATATAAGTGAAAATCCATATGGTTTATTTTAAAGCCTTCATTTAAAAAAAATAAACAGTTATCAGGCCTCATTCTGCTCTGACTTATGTGGCATAAATCCTGAGCAGCCCCTTTGTAATACTGATGTTCAGGATTTATGCCAGCATCAGGGGGAGCAGCACTGGGCCCATCAAAGGGTTTTTTCCCCCTCGTTCTTTTAAAGAGAAATGACTCAACTTTTTAACGACTGATGGCTTCCTATTGGCATCACCTTTGTACCTAGTGGGAACTCTTACAAACATACAGTATGGCATATCCTGGTGCGCGCGTCTGAGAGCTGGGCAGTGGGCGTCTGAGGGCTGAGCAGTGGAAGGGTGACATAGCAAAGCGGCGTTTGAAGCAGTGCGAGATTTGTTAAATCCGTATGTCAGTTCATATTTTACCTATTCCTTGTATTAACTTTAAAGGCCATATAAACAGGTTGCCAAGGGTACACTGGCAAATCGCCTCTCCTCACCCACCATCATAATTAGAGCTCTGAGAACTTGGAAAAAACCTGCCTAGTGAGCAAGCCCTTCTCGCCCTTTTTCCACAAGCTTCTCCAAGCTCACAAACCTGGGTAGACTTGGAGCAGCTGCTATTTCAAACAAGACTATCCATCCCAGCCTCACCACCCAGCGTGGAAGCCAAAGGGGCTCTGTTTTCATCCCATGATGTCTCTTGCTGCTTCAGCTTCCCAGTGTAGCTCCACAAGTTCTCAACGAATTTGTCTGAAATAGAAATACCTTCTTGCTCATGATTGCCTTTGCCACTTTGTGCATCAGTGAACCCACCACTCTTCTTGACCCAGACTAACCGGAGCAGCTTGTTTCTATCTTGCACATGAAACTCTTCCACTCAGGCAGCCACTGATAACCTTGAGGTGAGACCGATACACTGTCTGCTGTGTCCAGGAGCAGGGCACTCAGGACTACGTTCTTGCGGCTGAAGGCGTCTGATCAAGGCAACACCGGGGTTTATTCACCCATTTTAAGTCTTTATTTTTTTTTTCTTTGGTTTTGGTTGTAATTTTTTTTTTTTTCACAGGCGGTGGGTTGAGCCACACGTGTTATCAAAGTAAAATTGTAAAAGATTTAGAAAGACTTTGTGGCTCATTTGGTACCCTCATCTTTGCTCAGCACAGGAAAACCAGGTAGGAGCTGGTAAGGCAGACAGAAAAATTGTGAAAGCCTTTTTCTTGGGAAAACTAGCCATTTTTTGGTTACCTTAGTGAAGACCTCGCTCAGCCTGGGTTACCGGGCAGGACAGCCAACCATGAGTCCAACTCATAAGCGTTGGAGATGGCCCTCCTTCACATGTAGTTTCAGATCCATGTGGAATCAGAAAATATGACTGTGAGGCAGATGCAAACGGCAGGCTGCGAGCTGCTTGGCTTCACCACCACTAAAAAGCTGCTGCTGGCCTGCCCTGGTCTGGCCGGGCTACCATCTGCGGTTCTCCTCACCCTCTCAGCCCCAGCTGGGAGTTTGGGATTGTGGCAGCATGAGGAGAGAGGGAGGGAGAAATTAGGAGCCTGGGTGATAGAGAGTGAGTGAATGAGTGAGTGATGGTGGGATGAAAAATAGCATTGATGTAGCGGAATGAATGAAGCAGAAACTAGAAAAGGGAAAAAACATAATTGTATACAGACCCTGCAAAAGGAAAAGAGTGTCCAGAGAGAATTGGACAAAACCCCAAATATCCCGTTAGTGCTGCAAATAGTGACATTCAGTCTCCGGAAGCTGGACATGCAGCACAAGATGTTTTTATTGGGAGAACACAGTAAAAGCGGCATGAAAAAGAGTAAATGCTGCTGCATCATTCCAATTCTGGCCTTTGGTGTAACTTGCATCTAACTTTATTGTAGGAAAGGAAAGGTTATGGGGCAGAAGCAAGAGGAAATTTGTAGGGCTGACGGAAGGAGCGGGCGCTCTGCTTCCCCTCCCTCTCCTTCCTCCTCCTGCTCTTGGCCACCTGTCCGCATCCCCTCGCCTCCCCCATCATCCTCACTCCCACCAAAACCTCCCTTTGTCTTAATGTGGATTTTAAAGCCCGGTCTTGTTATGCTTTAATTATATTTTCTGGTGGCTGTTGCTTCTTTCCCAAACGTCTGTGTCCTGTTTTTGTCTGACTTCAGAAAGGCTGGGAGTCGGAAAGCGGAGGGGGAGGAATTCAGGCTTTTGCAGACTGAGCATAAATGAGCCTTTTGCTTCCAGGTCACTAGTTCAAATCCAGCCCACAGAAGTCGAGCTGGAAAGTGATAGCTGCTTTGCAGCCCGCTTGTATAGCGTTAGTTGGTGGTCTCATGTGGGTTCGGAGCAGACAGGTGTCCGAATCGCTGCCGGCCCTAATTGGCATCTTTGCTGGCAGCTTCAGAAGCGGGGCCAAAAACTGCGTGGGCACCAAGCCCACGATACCCTCGCCTGGGTGGTCCTCCTAAATCAGCATTAAAGCAAGCTGGCAAGGTAGCCAGGGAGGGCTCAGACTGCTGTTGTCTGTGTTGTACCCACTCTGTAAATAAACAGGGATATTCAGCTTTGAGTGCTGTTACCGCAGCTTTGATTTAACTTTTAAGAAGGTTCTTCTTCTCTTTGCACTCTTTTTTTTTTTTAACTGCTGAAGTAATTAAACTTTGAGGAAATTAATGGATTAGGAATACAGAATTAAATTTACAAAGAGGCAGTTCAGGGGGGGGACCCTTTGGGCGGGGGGGGGGGGGGCGGCGGGG
>VZTL01002543.1:13637-36214 GCA_013400535.1 Scopus umbretta | reverse complement strand
AAAAAAAAAAAAAAAGGTAAGAGCGGTTTGGCGTTTGTGGACTAGGCGCGTGGACTGACGTCTGTTCCGTAAGACTCTGTCAAGTAGATCTTGCCTCTCAAAACGGGAATTCGGCTGCGTGTCCTGGCACACGCGCTTCTGTTGAGGTGCTCTTGGGCTGCATGCCGAAGAATTTCTCTTGGCTTTATCCTCTGTCAAAGCCCCTTAGACTGGAAGTGGCAAGAGATACCATGCTGAACGATCCCTGCCTGTGGCTTTTGACAGTGTTTTAACAGAGGGGATCTTTCCCATGGACCAGGCAGGTTATGATGCAGATGTCTGGGCTTTTGTTAAACCTTGGGGCATGCACCTCTGTTGAGCCATGGGCTCCACAGGTAACTGTGCAGCTGGAGAGCAGTCAATTGCTCAGCGACTGGGTGTACAATGCAGGCAGATACCTGGGGTAAGGGCCCAACAGGAGGCAGGTAGGCCGGCACCCAGGAATTGGGGCAAAAGAGATGTGTGCTGATTCACAACATTTCCTACAGAGCTGTTTCTGAGCCTGTTGTCAGAAATGCGGTGCCGAAACTGCCTTGCATGGAAAGCTCATCTTCTGCAGAAGCCAGAAATCAGTGCTGCTCATTCCTAGGTCATCTCTCAATGCTGTTGTTCGGGATGGGGTGTATTGCAGCAGGAGCATACAGGCAGCCTTGGCAGCGGAAGGGACAAATGAAAATTGATGTCATGCTACCAAACTCTGGTGGGGAGGGACAGGGACAGATCGTGCCAGCATCCACTCTGGTAGCTTGGAACTAGGGGACCTGCTCTCACCTCATGCAGTCTCAGGTGGCGAGCAGCTAACAGGGATCACTGTTCTGGCACAGCTGGTACAGCTTTGGGCCTGCATGTGACACAGCAGGACAGGCTGGGAGCTTGGGGATCCGAGTTCCTGCCCTTGGAGCTTGTGCGTGAGAGCTGCTGAGTCACTAGGGTTGTGAGCCTGCTGTGTGCTGACATGAAACTGCCCCAGGGCGTTCCTGTGGGACAAGCAGAAAGCCACTGTGAGGAAGTGCCTGCTGGTAGCTGAATCCTCGCCGGCAGGCCAGGCTGCCCTCTGAGCAAAGAGGTCTGGCAATAAGCTGGGGGACAGGCTGCGGCGGGGAGGCCAGCTTTTTTCAGGAGGATTGAAATTGCCAAAATCCCTGGCCTTGCTCGGTGACCCCTACCCAGTGTGGGGTTCACTATACTTCTTGGGCTGCTCTGGTCATGCCTAAGCCAGAGGGCTGGAGCTGTGTAGCGCGAGTCACTCTCTCGCCGTGCCACTGAAGCACCAGGTGGCAGCTCCCAGGTGAAACAGGCTTTGTTTAAGAGATTGTCCTCGTATCCCCGAGTGCTTCGTTCTTACCTCCTCGTGCATGACATCACAGCTTAAATATTTACCCTCTACTAGATTTTTACTACTGTGTATGCGCTTCATAGGGGAGTGGTTTTGGGGTGGGGGGGCATCTCTCTAGATGGCTGGTTGCAGCCTGCTTTGCAAACCTGCTGTATTAAACTGGATTAAATAGCTAACCCCTTCGGTGAAGCTTTGCCATCGTGAATAGATGAGGATTATGCGCTGGGTTCAGATGTAACCTGGATTTCTTCTTTGTTCACAGCCAGGGCCCAAGAGAGGTAGCCTGTGGGGGTAGCAGGGACATGGAGAGGGACCTGTGCTCCCAGCCCGCAATGGCCGCTCATTGCATCTTCTTGTGTGTTGCTGTCTCCTAGGGCACTCGTCTGAACCGAACTACTCGCCCCCTCCAGCTGAGAGCCAAGTGTTTCCCCCTGTTCCTTTCCTTCCCGCCTCCGGTGAGGATGGTTCCTCCTCTGCCCCCAGCTGCCCACCCCCTCTGCCCCAGAAGAAGACAGTGAGCAGAACGGTGTCCTCCCCAGATGGATTTTTTGGGGGACAGGCATCTTCAGGAAGAGCTGCCAGTACTGCCAGCCCCAGGCTCAACATCAGCCACTCCGAGAGCAATGTCTGCCTCCAAGAGGAACCTCCCTTTGTCCACCCGGCCAGCCTGGGAGGCCACCCCAGCACCTTCTCCTCCTCTGAGTCCCTGGAAAAAGGCTCCAAAGGAAACGGCTACTGGGGCTCAGCCACTGGTAAAAGCACGGGGGCTTGCGTCCCCAGCAGAAACCTCCAGTCCCTTTCCTCCTCGCAGCTCAGTGTGTCCAGCCAGGTGTCGTCGGGCTCCAGCCTCCAGCTCCACAACCTCCTGAGCAACATTGACAGCAAGGAGGGGGTGTATGCCAAGCTGGGGGCCCTCTATGCCGAGTCCTTGCGCCGCCTGGTTGCCAAGTGTGAGGACTGTTTCATGCGGGAGCAGAAGAATGAGCTGCACTTCAGTGAGAACAACTGGTCGCTCTTCAAGCTGGCATGCAACAAGCCCTGCTGTGATTCAGGGGATGCAATATATTACTGTGCCACCTGCTCCAAGGACCCTTCTACCACCTATGCTGTGAAGGTAAGCCCGCGCCCAGGAGGTATCCAGGCTTATCTCCATCTTCCAGTTGGGATGATGAGGCAAAGAGCTGCAGGGTCCAAGGCTACATCCATAGCAGAGCTGGGACTGAACCTTTGAGCTTCTTTTTCCCCCTTTCTGGTGTATGGATTTGAATGAAAGTGTGGTAAGCAGACTTAGTGGTATGCCTTTGAGAAGCGCCATCAGTACACAGTGGCCTGTTTTCTCTGTTTGTCTTTCTCACAGGTGAAGTTTGGCAAGCAAAACCCCTTCCGAAATTGCCACTTTTCCCCTACCTCTTGCAAAGACTAATTTGGAGAATTCGTTTTCCTTGTAATGAATGCCAGTCAGATGCTTATTGCTGCAGACTAGTAGGGTCTGCAACCCAACCAGTTTCTCTCTAAAAATCTTTGTGCAAATACTATGTTGTAAACTCAAAGGTATTCACCTCTGATGACACAAGCTGATGAAAGACTGTTCAAAAGACAGCATTTTTGCCTCTGCCTGCCTTTTAAGTGGAAGGTCTGACCCAAAAACTATGTGAGTGCTTATATGGTCTTGAAACTACAGGTATTGTTAAGATATTGCAGATCTCTATCAAACAATGTGAGGCTGACCTAGCCATGCTATCTAAGGTCAGGTCTGAAATATTTTCCTCTAACTCTACAGAATCCATGTTTGAAATGGAAACTTGAGGTGCAATAGTTCAGCTCTTTGAAACCTGGATAAGTAAGCTTATCCAACCCGTTCCATGGACATCCCGTGGATTTTGGGTTCTTGACCCATGTTGCTACTTGAATGCAGAGATTTTAATTTCTATTCTGACTTAACCCTAGGGGCATCTCATTGCTGCTTGCTCTTCAGGTTTTCAAAACCTAAAGTAATTCCCAGAAAAGCACTGCCAATGCACAGATGCATTAAGCAAAGGGGAAAAAAAAAAAAAAATCTCTGCTGAATCGTTTCCACCATTATGAACCCCAAGGGGATGTTTTAGTTAAGTGATAGCTTTAAAGCCAGTTTCTAAAGGAACTACGGTCAACTGAACAAGAGGGCTGTAAATAACCTGAATGGAGTTAGATGAGATCTTGCACCAATAACCCTAGTCCAGCACTCAGAGCTGCAGCTTCTCTTGTGTGTTATTCTTAAATCCATCGCAACTTTCCTCCTGAAACCTGAGAACTGTGTGGTGAACTGGTGTGCTCCTTTTCAATCTGTGGTCCCCTGTGGCATGCACACACCTTTGCTCTTGCCTGCCATGTTAGGTGGTGTTCAGACGCCAAGAATTCTTGCTAAGGCAGGAACAGCACATTTCAGTCTCTCAACGGGACTGCACTTGTGTCCCTGCGTGTGATGTGGGCTTACTCTGTGCCCTTGGTACGCTGCAGAGCACCTTAACAAAGCCAAAACCATTCCAACAGGGCTGTACTCTGTGCCAGCATAAAGTTGTGTATGTGTTTACACATGTGCAACCATACACCTCCTGCAATGTTCCTGTGTGCCACCTTCCTTTTTGTAGCCAAAGCAGAAAATAATTGTGAAACTTTACAACTGGCTGATTCCCAGCTGCCCCTCATGGCTTCTGGTACAGATTTTCTGACATGAAAGAGATCACAGACCTGCAGTTAAAATTAGACTTGGAGAGCTCAAAATGGGCAGAGCGTTTGACTTGAGCCAAGGAGCCTGCTGAGGAGCAGGAGCCAGAGTTTGGGCTGTGCACCGGCAGACACGGCTACATATAAAACAGTTAGAAGGAGCCAGGGTTACATGAAATGGCTTTGGAGGAATTAAGCCAAGATACACTTCATGCCTTGGCTTCTTTCTCTGCTTAAAGATGCGTGACTAAGCCAGCCCAAGGCTCCTACTTGGACCTTGCTGCATGGAGGATGCCTCTGGTGCAGCTGAAGTCACGAAGAATGGCTGGCCAGGGAAGATCTCCCTTTCTTCGTTTGGTTGCAGTTATTCTTCCAGAGACTCCTCTCTCGCAGGAGTTCCTCCCCTTTTCCGAAGCCTTACATGTCTTCCCTATGTGGGGAGGAATAAGCAGGCTTGTTCAAGCACGGGGCTGGACGGCCTCCTCCACCTTTGGGGACCTTTTTGCGTCTTCTTGTGTCCTGCTGCATTAATCTGCAGTCTGCCTAGCTCTCCAAAGCTTGTCTTTCCACAATTTAAGCATGCAGCCCCGGCAGGGTATTTTTGTTTAGAAAAGAGACAACAATAGGGGTTTGAAAAGCCCCGTCTCCACAGTATCGTCTCATCTGAGTGAATTACCTGCAAATGCCTAGATTCAGACCCTTGCTAGAGGAATACAAAAGCAGCCCACTTCTTCAGCTCCTCTCTATTCTTGCATTTATTTTAACTCGGAGGCAAAATTGATTTCTTGTCCGATTTTGCACGCATGCTGTGGCTGGCAGTGGCACGCTCCAGGGTTTGAAACCTTTTATGCTGAGTTTCAGCCTGTTGCTGATTCCTGTGGGTGAGATATAAATACTTTGCTAAATAAAAGATTATAATAGAAGTGCCAGAAGGCCCCAAAAGCTAATGGATACTCCTATAATAAACCCGGGTTTGAGTTTTAGTCTTTGATGCAGTCATAAGGCTAAAATACAGAAAAAAATGAAGATAAAAGTCTTGTGGATTTAAGAGAATCCAGATTATAAAACGCTTTTTTCCCCTCAAGTTTGCTGCACTCTCACTTATTTATAAGCCTGTTGTTAGCTACCACTTTCTTTCTGGTGTTTTTTTTCCCTGTGCTGGTGAGTACAGCTTGTTGGTGGTTTCCCTTAGCCATTGATCGGGGGAGAGTAGCTGCTGACACAAGGAAGTGGAGTGGTTGAGGAGGATGTGAAAGTGGCTCCAGGGCTTAGGACCAGAGAAGGGTTAGGTGGGAAGAAAGTGCTGGAGGTCTCTGTCCACCCCTCACTCCAAACAGGGCCACCCTCACAACCACGTCATGTTGCGTGGAACCTCATCCAGGCAAGTGTTAACCATCTCCAGAGATGGAGGTGGCACATCTTCTGCCACACGCTTTGCTTTTCCCTCTGCAGAATGTCTCCTGGGTTGCAGGGGGGAATCTTGATGACATCCATGATGTAAAAGCTATGTTGCTTCTGTCGGCAATGAAACAAAATCTCCAGAAATTACTCACGGGAGGACGACCTTCCTCCTTTCCTGCAAATACTGGGCATTGCCTGGCATGCCCAGAAATGTGACCCAGACATCTGGTTGCTAATGTTGGAGTGCTTGAGGACAAGAAAGATCCTCAAGCCAGGAGGTAGCTAAAAGTAATAAAGGGATCAATGCGCCCCCTGCTTCTACTGATGTCTTCCTTAGCATCTGCAAATCTCAGCTTAGGAACCCACCTCTGGACTTCTGGTCTCTGCCCTGTCTGTCACTGACTGATGAGACTTTTCTTTTGGTCTCTCCTCACAGATTTGTAAAACCCAGGAATCCAAGGTGGCTGCTTCGTACTGCAGCCCTGCAGTGCCAGTCCACTTCAACATCCAGCAGGATTGCGGGCATTTTGTGGCCTCTGTCCCCTCCAGCATGCTGCTGGCCTCAGGTGTGGAGAAAAGCATGCCTGGGGATGGCCTCCATCCCTCCCGCACTGCCAGTGAGCATGACTGTGTGGTGGTCATTACCCGGGAGGTGCCGAGCCAGACCACTGCTGACTTTGTGAGGGACTCGGTGAAGTTTCACCAAGCCAAGCCCGAGCTGTATGAACGTCGTGTTTGCTTCTTGCTCCTCCAGCTCTGCAATGGCCTGGAGCATCTCAAAGAGCACGGCATCATCCATCGTGACCTGTGCCTGGAGAACCTACTGCTTGTCCCCTGCAAGCCCCCCATGAGCTGTGTGAAAGCCAAAGATGACAAACACTTGCCCCGCCTCATCATCAGTAATTTTTTGAAAGCGAAACAGAAGCCAGGAACTGGAGACTCCAAACTGAAGAAGAGTCAGGCCCGGCTGGCCCCGGAGATTGTGTCGGCTTCTCAGTACAAGAAGTTTGATGAGTTTCAGACTGGTATTCTCATCTACGAGCTGCTGCATCAGCCCAACCCCTTTGAGGAAAAGGTGCACCTCAAGGAGCAGGAGTACAGCCCTGAGGACCTCCCTGCTCTGCCCAGCCTGTCCATCTACTCCCGGGGGCTCCAGCAGCTGGCCCACCTGCTACTGGAAGCAGATCCCATCAAGCGTGTGCGGATCACCGAGGCCAAGCGCATGCTGCAGTGTCTGCTTTGGGGGCCCCGGAAAGACCTCACCGAGCAGCCCCTCAGCCACGAGGAAACCCTCCGCCGGGTGCTTCAGAACTGGGTGGACATGAAGCGTGCCCTGCTTATGATGAAGTTTGCAGAGAGGGCTGTGGACACAGAGCGGAGCATTGAACTAGAGGACTGGCTGTGCTGCCAGTATTTAGCATCTGCTGAGCCAGCCTCCCTCTCACACACATTAAAACTGCTGCAGCTGCTCTGACCTTGGCTGTGTCCTGGAGGCAGCTGAGGGCTCCCAGCGGCCTTGCGGCCGAGGGTACGCAGCCCCTTTATACGCGAGAGGCTTGACTCTCAGCTGCGAATGCACGTTCAGCTCCTGCCCTGCACGCCAATCGGCGTGCACAAGACGTGTTTAGTACCCTCAGCACTGTTAATTTGCGAGGAGGCGAAACTGGGAACCTGCCCCTATTTTGGGGGATGATTTCTTTTTTTTTTTTTTTTTTTTTTTTTTTTTTTTGGTATGGTAAGTCTATGGGCTAATAAACTCCTGCCTCTGTGTGTGCATGTTTCTAATGAACTCAATGTACTTGAGTTGATTTCTGCGCGTGTGGGACGGTCCTTTGATCCCCACTAAAGCGTCAGAGCCTTTTTGCCTGGGAACACCACTGCCCTCCAGCGTGGGCCGCAGGGGTGGATGGTTGGCTGCTTCTCCTGGGGAGCGAGAGCAATTCACATAATGCTCCTTTGCAAGGGAGAACCAGGCACACGCATCTTTCGTGGGTTTTTGGCATCCTTTTTGCTTCTCCCTTTAAAAACAAAAATTACTGCTTGTTTCTGTGTATTGGCTGTATTTTCCACTGGGGGAAATTCGATATCAGCTGCCTATTACCTTCGTTAGATACTAATACAGCATGGCTCTCCTGTCTAGTAGTACAGCTGCGCAGGCTGTTGTTTGTGAAAGGGTGAGAGAGACCCCAGGATGGGTCTATTCCTGAGGATGATGCTGCATGCTGGGAATTACCCCTTGTAAAGTTAATGAAATGGAAAATCCCCAATTCACCTCCAAGGCCTCGGGGAGGGGGCGGGGGGAAGTCAGGGCCAGGTTGCTTTGCTTTCCCCATCTCTCCAGCTCCCTTCCTTCACCTGGTAATTCACCTGTCCTTTGTGTCTAGCATTTATTTAACCCCTTTATCAAGAGGTGAGATGGCATGTGAAAAGCCAGGGCCACTGGCCTGTGGTCTGGGAGGGTCTTAGTGCTGCTGGTGTTTGAATTAGAAATGCATATGGCTGGGTGTACTGCGAACATGCTCCTCCAACAGATGTGATGGATGCAAGAGCAGCATGATGGAAGAGGGAGAAGCTGGCCTGGCTCCCTCCATCCTCTTTCTTTCCATCCAGACACATAGCAGCCACTCAGCTCAGTAGAAAGGCTGTGCTGCTGCTCAGAAAAACTGATTCTCCAAAAAGTTGTGGGCTGCTTTTACTCTTCCACCCCAACGCAAGGCAGAGATGAGCTGCCCTGCTCCTGGCACCAGTTCTGCAGCCCTTGAAGAAGGGGTAGGTTTGGGACACATGGAGAGAACCCAGCATCAGCTTAGCTGAGACAGAATGTCACTAGCTGAGCTACCCCTGCCCCAGCTCAAAATGTGGAGAAATTCCTCCAGCCTTGATTCACCTCCACATCCAGCCTGCTCTCTTGGGGGAATTTTAATTCCTCAGATTTTTTGACACTTCATACACTTTCTGTGAATCTTTTCCAGGCTTTTCACCTGGATATTTTTATTTTTTTTTTAATCTGTTTGGCTATGGTTGCTGTTGATGGGAGGGTGATGGTTCCTGGCTGGGCACCCATTCGCAATGAATTTCCCCTGATCCCCTTAGGG
Source organism: Scopus umbretta (assembly GCA_013400535.1). NCBI lineage: Eukaryota > Metazoa > Chordata > Aves > Pelecaniformes > Scopidae > Scopus > Scopus umbretta. The sequence continues at coordinate 27,640 of VZTL01002543.1, read as the reverse complement.
ATGAGGCTGTGCACGTCCCTGCCTGCTGAAAGAATGTGGGATGGCTCCAACTGCAGCCTTCAGGGATTTTTTTTTTTTACGCTGGCTTTCTTGCATCTGACTCTTGGGTCCACTTCCCTCCAATGTAGGTGGCAGGAACCTTCTGGCTGGGGAACCACTGTCCTGTGGACCATCCTGGACACACGGAAAACATCGCCCTGGAAAGTCTGTCCCTGGCTTGCTGCATGTGGTATCACATGGGCCAGCAGAGTGATGAAACAGCTGGAGAACCTGCCTGAAGGAACCCAGCATGTTTTTCAGGGATAAGGTGAAGAGATGACTCAGTTTCTAAGCATGGATATAGGGAATAAGTTGGAGGCAGCTCTGCAGGACAGCACTGAAGGAGACCGGGCCTGGCCATGACAAATCCAAGCTCTGCTGGCAATGGGGAGATTGTATGTGGGGCAAGTGGCTTGCAAGGCTTGCGTTGGGTACGCAGCGGGACTCGAGAAGTAACCAAACATCCAAACAACCCACATAAGGCTGGATCCATTTTGCATGCTAAGTTTCAGTTTAGTGACAAACACTGGTACAGGTATTGGCACAGGGCCTGCACGGCGTGGGATATTAACCTGATCAAAATGCTTTCCCTGGAGTTTGGGCATTTAAGACTTGTCCTAGTATCCTGCAGCAGCATGCCCAGCAGGCCAGGGGCCAACGATAAGTCTTGTAGCATTTTCAGCTATGTTATTTTAAGATTTGGTGGCTGGCTTCTTGCTCTCATATAAACAGAAACTCTTAGCTCCATGCTTTCCTAATACCTTCTCCTATGGTAGCTCATGCTTCTTCTCCAGCCTAAACAGTCCTAGGCTTTTGGGTCTGCGTGAACTGGCGAAGTGCATTAGGGTTTCTGCTGCGTTTCTTTGTGGGGAAAGCGACACCTAAGCCTCAGTTGAATGCCACAGCCAAGCCCGAGGACTTTGCTGGCTTACTCCCCCTTGCCCATGCTGTCCTCATCACACCATGGGCAGTAGCCCCCCTTTTCCTAGCAGGCATTCTTGCCCCTGTGCCCAGGATCCTCTCCAAGAATAGTGGGGGAGATGGATCATCCCTCTTCCCCGTGTGGCAGGGGACACAGCTGACCCTGTGCCCTGGGGGCCAGGCATGTCACCCACTTGGTGGGAGGTAGGTATCGCAGGAGATGTCTAATTGGGTCAGTTGGGGTCCATATGCCAGTGCTGAGGAGCAATTGTGGGAGGAGCACCACAGACCTATGCATCTCAGTTGTAGTGCTGGTTGAGGAAAGGGGTGTTTTGTGTCTTGTGCTGGCCCCAGACAGACTGCCAGCACCTTTCTCTGTGCCCAGGCTGCCAGTGGTCCATGTGCACAAGGTGGTAAGGCAGCTTTCTGCCAGTGCCTGCTACCACCATGGAGGACAGATTCCCAGCAGCTGGACACAGTTGCTGACTGGTGCATTTGGCACAGATGAGTTTGGTGGGGAGGTTGTGTGCTTCCTACATGAGATGAGGCTGAGACCCAAAGCCCCAAGACAAACACTGGGCAGGCAGTGCTGTTAGAAGCCCTCTTGGCCCTGTGGTCTGGTGACATCACCTCCCTGCTTCAGGGCATCCCTCAAAGCTGGGGGATGTCCCAGGAGTAAAAGCCAACCTGGTTCTCCGGAGATGCTGTTATATGAGATTGCTTGGCCAATAGCACTTCTCACCCTGCATGCTCCTGTGTGCAGGGATGTGCCCCACCAGCCGCACAAGTTAACCCGGGACAGGCTCAGTTCTGCTTCAGCGTCTTGGCAAGCAGCAGCAGCAGCAGCGTGAAGCTGTAGGATTGGGGAAGGATGCTGTTGCAGAAAGTCTAGAGCAGGGAAAGCATCGAGAAGCTCTCAGTCTCCACAGCCACCAGGATGTAGGCAACGATGAGCTGCATGAAGACCCAGGTTGTGCCATGGTAGAGGAGCTTCACACCCCAGCAGGTGGACTGGGTGTTGAGGAAGGGATGGATGTGGTAGTTGGCCTCCACCATGACAGCCCAGCACAGGAAACCAAAGACCTGCCCGGGCCAGAGGCCGTGCCACCAGGCAGAGAAGGCAAAGGTGGCTAGGAGCGGCTGGGCTGGGCAGCGCCGGAAAACAAATCTCCTCAACCAGCGGGACATGCTCTTGTTCCAGCTTCAGGCAAAGACAGCCAGGCGGTGGGTGATCTCCAGCATCCACAGGCTGTGGACAGAAAGGTGTCCCTGGCCCGCCTCTGGCCCGAAGCCCACCACCTCGAGGAGGGTCTCATCCAGCACCCAGTGCGAATAGCAGGCCAGCCTGAGGAGCAGGGCCCGTGCCCAGACGCGGGGCAGGCAGCCCAGGCTGGCACAGCCCTGCCGGCCGGCAACAGCCCTCCCGCCAGCCCTGGCCGGCAGCCCTCAGCGGGCAGGGGAGAGTGCCCGAGGACTCGGCCTGGGCATGAAACCTGCTGAAGGAGCACAGGGGACCTCTGAGGAGGACTGGGAAAAAGAGAAGGTAGCTGCAGAGGGGAAGCCCGCGCTGCAAAAGCCCTTGGTCCAGCTGGAGTGGCATGAGCCCGTTGTGGATGTCCAGGGCCAGAGACGTAGCCTTCTGGGTGAGCAGCATGATGGCAGAGAGAGCGATGGCTGGCCTGGAAGGAGAGGGCACCTGAGAACTGCTGAGAGTCCCTCGAAGGGAGCGTTAGAGGCAGGGGCACAAGGCCGCACACGGGGGATGCGCTGTCCCACGTCCCCAGAGCGCTGCCATGCCCGCAGCATCGCCCACACACGGGGATGCAGATGGAGCCAGAGTGGAGACTGATGGCTGTGGGACTGTGAGCCAGCTTGGCCCGGGGGCCCCCCACCATCACACAGTGACCGGGAGGGCCCCCAGCCCACTGAAGGGAGGAGCAGGAGGGAGGCAGAGCTGGGGCGTTACCTGGCATGGTGTGGGTCCAGCTCCTGGCTGTGCAGCCCCAGGTGGCAGAGTGTCTGCCCTGACATCTGGAGGGTGAAGACCCAGGTGTGGGCACGAGCTGGGCTGACAGAGAGGAGGACGAGCACAGAGCGAGCAGCGGGGATGAGGAGCAACACAGCGTAGCTGCCCATGGCTGTGCCAGCAAGGAGACATTGTCCAGCAAGGAGGAATATACCTAGAATATACCTAGAAGAGACCACATGCCCTTTGACTGCCTGTTGGGGCTTGAAACTCCTGCCGCAAAGCTGATAGCAGAGCTTAGTCTGGGTCCTGCAGCCTCCACAGTCCCCCTGTAATCTGCCTCTTGGCCTCTCATGGGGCTGAGGGAACACCAGGGCTACCGCGGGTGCAAGCGGGAATGGGGCAGATGTTGCTGGCCCTGCTTGGCCCCCATCCTAATCACACCAGAGACAGTCCCCATTCCCTGCCTGCTCCCCTTGCCCATGTGCTCACCCTGGTACACCCCTAAACCCATCTCTCACAATACCAGAGTGTCCAGCCTGGCTGTTTTGTCCTTAACAACCTTGATCTGGCCCCACTGCAGAGAGAGGGGACTGGGGACAGTTCACATCCAAGCCATACAAATGTCCCTACCTGAGTCAGTGAGGACTTGCTACATGCGTCCCACTGCACCTCTGGCCAGGAGAGCCCCCAGAAAGCATCTACAGGCATGACTTGCCTCAGCGTGGCAGCAGGGGTGGTGACCACGTACCGGGCAGTCAGAGAGAGGCGCCCCGAAGCACAGAGATGGTGGAAGAGGGCAGCGAAGGGGAAAGCTGCCACCCGGTACGGGGCTGCAGGAAGAAGGACAAGCAGGTCTGCCCAGCGCATGAAGCACCTTGCTTCTTCAACTGCCTCTAATGCCTGGAGAAAGGACTGAGCTAAGGGCTGCTCTGGCTCCTCTTTACAGGCGACAGGACCTCAAAAAAACAGAGCAGAGCCAAGGAAACAGAGGTATCTGCAGGAAGAGAGTATGGTTTTTGCATTTGTCAGTGCTGACTCCTTCAAGCACCTCTGTCCCAAGGTTTGTGTGTAAGTGGAAAAAGCTGGGGTTGGTTATTTGCTCTGCCAGATGCCTGGGCCATTACCACATACTTCAAAGACAGTGAGAGCGAGTTGCGGAGGTAAGAGGCTCTTTGAGCTGCCACATGTGTCGTGCTGGGATGAAACTCAGAGCAAAATCCCCAGGTACCCCCAGAGGCTCGGTCCTTTCTCTTTGCTTCCTCTCAGCTCAGTCCTTCACAGAAAGCTGTGGCTTTTTCCCAGCTCACTTGTTATAGGGTAGTGGTGGGGACGTCCCAGTATTTCAGCCCCTGGTCGCAGAAAGGAGAGGATGGGTTCTGCCACTTCTCAGTGCTGAGGGAAGGTTAGCCCCTCAGCCCCACCACTCAGACCAAGCTACGAGGCCTTTTAATTTGCCAGAGATAAAGAAATATCTCTATTCTCTCCAAACAATTTTTCTTCAACACAATAAAGAAAGAAATATGGACTCACAGAGATACTTGTGATGGTAGAAATTAGTCATTGCAGTTAAACTGTTTAAACTGCTCATTCATTCAGGTATGTGTCATATGAGAAAGCAAAAGGTCCTCTTTTGGGCCAGACTGGAAAGGTGATTTGGAGAGTGATCTCGAGGTTGACATGGAGCCAGTTGCTATTGCTCTTATTATGCCACCAGCAGTATTTCATGCTAAACAGCCAAACAACCCCAAGAAAATCAGTCTGCAGGGTTTGACTCCCCCTTGTGAGATGCAGCTAAGGAAAACCAGACAAATTCAAATGGAAAGTTCATGGATAATTTTTTTTTAAACTCAGTCGATATCTGCTTTATTTCAGGCATATGAACAGTGTGAATGCAAAGAGGAATACCACGAAATTTCCTTCTGGAAGAAAAAAAATAACATATTGGAGGGTTAGAAGAAGTAAGGTTTTCCCCTTCCCTTGATGAATGCTTCAAAATATTTAGATTAGTCTGTTTTTCAATACAAAGAGCAAAATCGGTGCCTAAAGTTACAGAAAGATCTGTGCTCATTAAAAAAAAAAGAAATTTTGATTTAAAAAATATATCAAGTCTGACTTTATGAATGCTTCTACTCTTCACTGAGCTTTTCAAGCTATCATGATATTGGAAAGCTGATCACATTGTTTGGATGACTTATTTGGTTATAAGAAGGCAGGGGATGAAAACCCCATGGAAAAGACTGTTAGAGCAAATGCTGCCGATAAACCAGCTGTATTTTTCTGTATTTGCGCAGGGTGTGTTTTCAGAGCAAGCGCTAGCACTGGGGAGAAGCTTTTTCCATGTCAATTTTGGTGTGCGTGGCATGCAGCAACAGCCTGGTTTCACAGGAGTCATTCTGCCAAATCCATGGAGTCCAGTATTGACTTTGCTGAGTAAATATTTTTGAAAGCCTTTGCAGTGCCTGCTTAAGCAATTCCCTGCTATGGTTCTGCAAAAATGCCATTGCTTTTCAAGAAGCTGATACAAATTTCCACAGCAGCATTGGAAACGTTAACACGCTGCTTATGCCTCTCATTTTACACCATCAGATGCTGGGTGGTGGAAGTGTGATCTTAGAGCAAGAGTGTGAGCCGTAGTGAAGCATGTGAGAGCGCGCTATTTGCTTCATTTGCATGCACTGAACAAGCAACAGCCCGGTTCTTGGCTAAGGAATTAATTGTTTGGAAATACAGCAGGTGAGCAGAGCAGGCTGAGGCTGACCACTGTCAGAGCAAACTCTGATCATGAAATTCAAGCAGGTATGACTCGGATACTAGCTTTGGGCTAGTATCCAGGAGGTTTATGGTTGCTTTCTTGGTGGAAGAGAGTGCTGTTTCAGGAACGGATGTGGTTGCCTATTGAAATGCAGCCTGTACTGATCTGCTGCAGGACACACTGCAAAGTGAAAGACGTACATTGAAAGCAAAAAAAGTGATTTGAAAGAAAAAGTCAGACTGACACAGTTTGACTTTTCTCCAGAGAACAGCATGTAAATGGGAAGGGAGGCCACTAAATAGGGTTCGGGATGCCTGAACTGAGCTCCTATCTCAGACTTTCTTTGTGACCTCACAAAAGACACTTAACTCCTATGCACAAAACAGCGATGATAGTTTCTATCTCCCTGTGGTGTTATAAGGCAGAATCAACCACAAACCTTGGGACCTGTCCTGGTTTCAGCTGGGATGGAGTTAATTTTCTTCCTAGAAGCTGCTATAGTGCTGTGTTTTGGATTTAGTATGAGAATAATGTTGATAACACACTCATGTTTTAGTTGTTGCTAAGTCATACTTGTACTAGTCAAGGACTTTTCAGCTTCCCATGCTCTGCCAGGGGCACAAGAAGCTGGGAGGGGGCACAGCCAGGACAGCTGACCCCAACTGGCCAAGGGACTATTCCATACCATATGGCGTCACGCTCAGTATAGAAACTGGGGGGAGTTGGCCAGGGGGCAGCGATCGCTGCTCGGGGACGGGCTGGGCATGGGTCAGCGGGTGGTGAGCAATTGCATTGTGCATCGCTTGTTTTGTATAGTCTTTTATCAGTATTATTATTATTTTCTCTTCCTCTGCTTTCCTATTAAACTGCCTTTATCTCAACCCACAGGTTTTGCTTTTTTTTTTCTGATTCTCTCCCCCATCCCAGTGGGGATCAGAAAAAAAAAACCAGAACACCAGGACTTTACATTTGGCTGTAAGAGGCAGGACATGAGAGTATCCAAATGAGAAAGGAATTAAGAAATAAATGCAGTGGTTTATTAAAACACAAAAATGCAGGAATCCTTCCTTTATTTTCAGGCACCAGTCCCATACTGGCTTTTTGCGACTTGTTGCCATTACAGATTTGCTGACCACTGTCTGTAAATGGCCCACTGCTCCTTGTGGCAAAGGACTTTTTGTCTCCCTGGATAAAGGGCCACATCCCAGGAGTTTAAGGATAGTGCGGAAGTCTCTTACTGCAGTCGTGACCCCACTCATGGAGGTCTGAAGTTGTGCCTGGGGAAGGGGGAGGAAAGGCATTTCCATAAGTTCTCATGTAATTTTTTATATCTTCTGTGCTTCTCAACACCCAAATCAGTAATTAAAAGTGTACGTTAACTGGCGATAAATTAAATTAAGTGAAATTTCTGCAAGTCACGATTTTGCCTGCAATACGGCCTTGCAACTCTTGAGCTCAGCCACATCAGCTGAACTTAGTGTGGGCGAGGGGCCAGCCCTGTGCCCTTCCCTCTACCAGCAGTGGCAAAAGACGCGATTTATTTTCAAGGCAGAATCCTATTAGGAGCTCCTTTCTCTCTTTCGGTGTTGCGACCAAGGCCAGATAGAAACGAATCCTCTTGTACCTCCTAAGGTTTTGGGACATTTAGAACAGGGAGGGACATCACTGGAGACTATCCCCTGTGCTAGTTCCCCTCACCAGAGGGCTCCTGAGACAAGAGGTATGCAACTCCAAGGACCATGCACAGTAGCCAGCAATGGGGAAAAAAGGTGTAGGATTGCATGTTGTTCCCCTTCCATCCCCTTTCACATGATATGCAAGCCCTTCAGAGAGCCAGTTCTTGCCCTGGCATCTCCTTTTGGAGAAGGCAGGAGCAGCTACAGCTTTCTTGATCAGATCAACAGCAGATCAACTGGTGCTTTGCCTCAGAGATAAAGTACCTGGGTATGATCCACATTGCCACATTTTCCCTTTAGCCTTCACAAAGAACAGAGACTAATATATGCTGAAGAAGCTGAGTTGCTTCTTAGGGGACAACACAGCAGAGGGGTGAACCAACAGTGCAATAATGGGATGGAATGTGCCGGAGGAGTAAAGTGGCCCTGCTGAGAGCCCAGGCTTTCCAGCACACTCAGGTAGCCCCAGCATGCAGGGCATCCCAGAACTGGCATTGCTGCGCTGGGCCTGCTGCTCAGAGCTGCCTCCCCAAGATGGGTGCCTCCTCCCCCATGCTCTTCAGAGCCTCTAGTGCAAGGCTCGTAGGGTAAATCACAGTGGTGATATTTTTCTCTCTCAGTGTCAGGATGATCTGAGCTGCCAGAGAACAGACGGAGAGGCTAGAATCCTCCTCCAACCCTTGAAAAACCAAGGTAGAAAGAAATAGAACAGAGAACAAATCCTTGCACTTGCAGAGACCCCAGGCATTCCCCCCTGAGAGGGTCAGCCCACTCAGCCCCTCCCATGGTCAGAAGGGAGCAGGGTGGAGAAGCGAATCAGCTGGAAGTTGCCAGGCCAGGAATGCCTCAAATGCCCTTGAAATACCCCAGTTCCTCTACAGTGTACAGGAGGTAGAACTCTCTTCACTGGGGTAGGTCTGAGAGTCAGAGTTCACCAGTGTATGCAGGGCCCTCCAAGAGCCTTTCTGCTGAATTCCAGAAAAGGAGGACCTGAGTTACTCAAGGCACATGAAGAAGGGACATCTTGGACAGGGAGCAATTGAAAAGGATCAGAAAGACCATTTGCTGTGCTTCTTTTCCTCCTCAGCTATAATTTTTGAGTGCATTTGGGCTGCCTTTTTGCAGCAGCACAGCACCTGCATGTCAGCACTTCCATCGGAGTCCTTGGGGCTCCCTTGGCAACAGGACAGAGCAAAGAGGACCCCCAGCCTGCTGGGCTGCATTAGGCAGAGAGATGCCAGCAGGTGGAGGGAGGTGATCCTGCTCCTCTGCTCAGCACTACTGAGACACAGCTGGAATGCTGGATCCAGTGATGGACTCCCCAGTACAAGAGAGGCATGAACATACAGCAAAGGGATGATGATGATGATGATGATGAGACTGGAGGATCTCTGATAAGAGGAAAGGCAGAGAAAGCTGGGATTGTTCAGCATGGAGAAGAGAAGGCTCAGGCAGGGGGAGTTTAGTGTACTGGTAAGTACTGATGGGGAAGAATGAAGACAAGGGAGGCACGCTCTTAGTGGTGACCAGTGACAGGACAAGAGGCGATGAACACAAGCTGAAACACATGAAATCCCATCCAAACCCAAGAAAATGCTTGGTTTTGTATGCATGTGCATGTAGTGTGTGTTGTGTGTGTGGGGGGTATTTGTACTGTGTATGCGTGTCGTGTGTAGGAGCGTGTGTGTGTGTTTTGTGTTGCGAGTGGGGTGTGTGGTTGTGTGTTGGGTGCACAGTGCATGCTTTGTGTGCATTGCGTGTGTGCGTGTGTTGTGTTTTTGTGTGTGTTCAGTGTGCGTGGGGTGGTAGTTCAGGGCTGTGTGTGTCCCCAGCCAATGCTTGGCTCCACGGGGGTGCCAAGGGGGCTCAAGAGCAGCCGCAGCCCCAGAGAGGACCTGGTGGGGTGAGAGGCATGTGGGAGAGAGGACTGTGAGGCACATGAGGGTTTATGGGGTAGGCATGGGGGAAGTTGGGGGTACCCAAGGGGCTAGGAGGTACATGGGAGATTGGGAGACCCCTGTGGGACATCCAGGAAAGCAATGTGATACCCAAAGGGTCAGGATACCAGGGGAGAGAGTTGGGTGCACATCCAGGGGATCATGGGGACCATGGGGGAGGGGGGTTATGGGGCACCCAGGGGAGTTGTGGAGCACCCAGGAAAGGGGAGTCTACGGGGCACAGGAGAGGTCAGAGGCACCCTAGCAGGGGATATGGGACACCCAGGAGGTTGGGAAAACCCAGGGGTTTATGAGGCACATGGGGGGCCAGGTCCACCTTGGACAGGGTTGGGGGCACCCAAGGGGGCTCAGGGGCACCCAGAGAGGGGTAGGGTCGCAGGGTTCCCCCAGAAGCTGATGCCGGAGCCCAGGCCTGTGGCACCTCCTTTATTGCAGGCCCTAACGGAGCCCCCAGTGGGAGGGAGAATCCACGTCCCCACCTACAGCCCCCCCAAGTCAAGCCTCACTGGGGGGGCGCGTGGGTGCCAGCGAGGTGCACGGGCAGCCCGTCAAGGCAGGCGACACGCACGTGGTGCTGGAGCTGCCGGGCCCGGTAGGCACAAGGGGGCCGGGTGTCCCCCCCCCGCAGGCGGCAGGCTGTGATGCCCATGGGTGTTGGGGTGCTGTGGAGCCCCGCTGTGTCGGGCGTCTGGGTGCAGGCAGCCACCAGCTCCTCGGCCGGTGCGTGCACAAAGGTGTTGGAGGGCTTGCAGGGCCGCCCCGGGGCCGTCACCCGCCGGCGCGCCAGCATGGTCTCGCAGTAGCGGTGCACCGCGAGCGTGGATGTCCGGGGGTGGTCCACGTGCTGCCGCAGGAACTTCTCATAGCGGCTCTCGCCCACCGCCCCTGCCAGTGCTGCCAGCACCAGGGCCATGCATAGGGCCCAGCCTGCCATGGACACCTGTGGAAAGGGGGGTCAGGGCCATCTGGACTTCTGGGCCCCCGATTAGAAAACGCCACCCTGGACACTCGATTCCTGTACAAGTTCTCCCTCCCAGTCACCTGAGTCCCCTACAAATTCCCTCTAAATGCATGGGGAACCCCCCCAGACACCTGGGCCATCTGTGGATCCCACCTGGATGCCTGGCTCCCCTACAGAACACCCCATGGACACCTGGGTCCCCTACAGTTCTGCACTCCCAAGAAGCCTGGGTCCCCTAAGGAACACCCCCCCCCGAACCCCTGGGTCCCCTATAGATCCATCCCCTGCCCCGACACCTGGATCCCCTACATATCCTGCCTTCCCCACTGGATGCTTGGGTTCCTCACAGTCCCCTCCCGCAGACACCCCTACGCATCCCTCACCCGCACCTGTGTGTGTGCCTCAGTTTCCCTTATGGCCTCGGGGTCTGGGGTCTCCAGGATCCCTCCCACTCCTCTGTGCCTCTTTTATACTGGACCCAGCTGGGCCCAATGGGCAAGGATCCAGGAGGAGGGGCAGGGCAAAGAGCAAGGTCCAGCGGATGCATGGGGGGAGGCCCCCCTCCCCCTTGAGTTCACCCCCCCAAGGTCATTAGGTAGTCATTAACGAATGACGTGACTGGCTGTGCACATCCCCTCAGGTCCCCCCTGTCCATGTTGCCTTGGACCATGCATTCTGGCCTCGGCTACGTGTCCCATGAGGGGCAGGACACCCAGGTCCCCTTGGGTGGCAGGGCAAGACATCTAGTTCCCTGGGGGTTGGGCAGGATGCCAGGATGCATTTTGCCCCACCGTTACTTCACACGCTCCTGGCTGCTCCACTGAGCAGGAGCCAGCCTGAGCCCATCAAAACCCCACCCCTGTCCCTCAGCCATCAGGGAGAACCTGACGGAGCCCGAAGGAGAGTGGTCCCCTCCAGAGGGAGAGGCATACAGTGCCCAGGGAGAGGCTGTCACCACCGGGTGCAAGTGCTTTCCATCTTCCTCTTCAAAGACATCACAGAGACTGTGATGGGAAGTGGCAAACAGAGGATGAGGAAGAAAGCAGACAGGAGCCCTCAGCTGCCTTTCTTCCACATGAGCAACCAACTTTGACCCCACCAGTGATTCAAGGAGGACAATGACACCAGATGCTGACACTCTGCGAGTGGGCCTCAGCACTAGGGCCATGGACTACTGAGATGCATCCTCAGAGTGTGTGTCACTGTCAGACCTGACCTACTTGTTCCCAAGGACAGCACAGAGCTGCCCCCTGTCTGTCCCAGGCCCACCATGTCCTTCAACCTGGGGTAGGCTTGGTCCTGAGCACAACCTTCCCCAAAAGAGCCAGAAAAGGTCTAAGACTGGCTACGATGAAGGTGGAGAGTGCCGTGCCCTGGGCTGTGGTGGCATCTCTACAGCTCTCTAGGCCTCTCAAAAAATCCTCCTCAAAGTCACACAGCCCCTGCAGTGGGACCAGGTCAGGCACCTGGCCAAAACCTCTCAGATATGGACGATGAGCACAGCCTCCTGGCTGACTCTCTGTGGCTGACCAGACCTTGCTCCTGCTGGGCATGGAAGCAGGACAGGGGCTTTTATCAGCAACCCCTGGTCACATTCTGCCTTCCACCATCCTGGTGTGGGTGGGAAGGGGATGGTATCCGTAGGAGGAGGAACAAGCCTGGATGCCTGGCAAGGATCTGCATCAGCCCTGTGTCCCAGTGCTGTCTCTAGCTGGCACAGTACAGGTGCCCATGCTAGAGCCTGCCCCACCTGCAGGACTCTCAGGCATCCTTGCTAGAGGTTACCGTGAGGTTCATTGGTGAACCACACACCACAGTCCCCTCTTGTCCCAGGGGAGTCCTGACTGCCCAGGCGCTAGCCTGGGCACCCCATCTCCCTCTCCCATCCCTGCCCACGCAGGCGGGCTGATGGCAGCCTCCTCCTGCCCCATGCCTTCCCCTCAGCTGCTGTCCTGTGCCACCCCGGGGTCAGCCCTGCCCAGAGGGAGGCAGGCGGATGGTCAGGCTGTCATGGCCCGGCGGGCTGTGCTGCTGGGGAGCACAGGGGTGACGGGGGCTGCGTGTGCCTAGGGCTCATGGTGCAGCATACGAGGCATCAGAGCGAGAAGCTGCAGGTTGTCTGCGTGGGTCACCGAGGGCAGGGCGGCCTGTCCCAGGCAAGGCTGGCTCTGCACCCCTGTGCAGAGGGGAGAGCAGGAGTCAGTCGGGGCACTTGGGGCAGTCCAGACCAGCAACTTCCAGTTGGCCCCTTGGTGCCCCAGCTTCCTCATAGCGCGCGAAGGGCTGGGTGGGCTGGGCTGTCTGGAGAGGATGCCTGGGGCCTCTGCAGACACAGGGGTTTGATCTCCACTCTTTGTCTTTCTGTCTCAGCCCTCCCTTGGTCTCTGCCCTGGCAACACAGACCATCCTCAACCCGAGGCCTCCAGAGGAAAAGCCCCTATCCAGCTTTAACCTGTGAGCCACGGGCTACTGGCTGCACAAAACCTGCAGGAGGTGGCACCTGCCTTTTGGACTGTTGCTCTGTTTGAGCAGAGCCAGAGCAGCAAACCCTATCCCAGGGTGCTGTGGCCACCGGGGCCCCACAGCTGCACAAGTTTGACAGCAACTGTCATCCCGGGCTGCCTGCAGGACAGCCGCCCTGCTCGGGCATCTCCCATCCCCAGTGCTGTGCTGTCACTGAGCACCTGTCTGTTCAACCAAGGGGCCGCAGAGCAGGACTCTGTGTGCCTCCAGGGGCCAAGCACCTTGCCTGGCTCCCTGGGGACCCAGGGGTGCACAGTAAGGCACACGGAGGAGGTTGGGGTGCCCCAGAAAGGAGCTCTGAGGGCCATGGGGGGTTGTGCGGTGGGGCGAGCCTGAGAGAGAAGCAGCGCGGGGCTCTTTCTGGGTCTGAGCAAGAAAGGCCCGACAAGAAACGGCTTAAGAAGAGAAAAGCTTTAATAAGGTAGAAGAAGAGGAATAGAGATTAGTGAGTAAACTTTAATGTCTCAAGTGGATCATAGGTAGCGAGTAGATCTTATGCCACATGCCTGTGCCTGCCCAGGTTGACCATGATGTGGCTCACTATCTGCTAAAAGTGCAGCGGTCTCAATGGTCAGGATCAGCAGGTTTCACCCCTTGATCCACATGCAGCTTACCTTTCCCAAAGACACTGCACCTTACAGACGACCTTAAAAACAGAGGGGCTTCTCCAGCCCAAAGGATGGGGCCCGGTAGAGCCGGCGTGGCCTGTTCAAGATCACCGACTCCTCAAAATACAGCATCTGCAGCAAGGCTCCCAATACACCAGAGGTGCACCGAGAGCTGCGAGGAGGGTCCTGGAGCACCCCGAAAAGCACAGAGGCGGCTGGGAAGCCCCGAGTGGTACGCGGAGGCCCTGGGGTCACCCCAAAAGGCACAAGGAGGGGCCTGGGATGCCACGAAAGGCACAGAAAGGCCAGAAGCGATGCGCTGGAAAGCACGCTGAGGCGGCCTCAGCACGGAGGCCTCAGGCTGTACCGAAAGATCCTCAAAGTCCAAAACGAAAAAGGCCCCGGGAAGGGGACGGGACCGAAAGGCACAGGAGGGCTCCGTGGGGCCAGGAACGGCAGGGAACGGCCAGCACGGGCGCACAGCAAGGTGCAGGGAGGTGTCCGGGGGGCACCCAAAGGCCGCTGAGGTGCCCAGCAAGGTGCGAGGGCCGCCCTGGGACGCCTGTGAGGCCCCAGCCGGGCCGGGCCCCTGCTCC
>VZTL01002542.1:0-10670 GCA_013400535.1 Scopus umbretta | reverse complement strand
ATTCTCTCCCCCATCCCATGGAGTGGGGAGGGAACAAGCAGCTGTGTGGTACTCAGTTGCTGGCTGGGGTTAAACAACAACAAATTTTTAAAACATTGAAAATTTATTCTCTTCTTCAATAGTCTAGCAGTCAAAATTGGATGTTTGCAAATTAATTTAAATTTAAGGTACAATTTCAGACAAATAAGGGAAAATGTCACTAACAGTTTTTGAATAGATGGTCTTCTAGAGATGACAAAGACTGCAGATTAATTGACAGATATAGTTTGGCTTAAATCTAATTAATCCTTCTGTTAATTCTTCACTAAAGAATGCCTTAAGCTTTAAGGCATGCCCGAATCTTGGCTGAATGTGCTTAGAGGTAGGATGTCATTTGTTTGTTTCCTCTAATCCAGACTATGTAACTAACAAGACTGGAGCACAGTCACATGAAAAAAAGGATCAGAGCACTGAAGGAGTAAGTAGAACCTTAAATAACAAATGCTTGAAGCAATTTCCTCCATTAGATGCTTGGGTGTATTAGAAGTACTGTGAAAGACAACATTTCTACATTTGGCTTTTGAAGTATCTTTGGTAAGTGTGTTTTGTGCTGTGTAGGCAACATCTAACCAATATTACTCACAGTAGGCTGTGCTTTTATTTTCCATTTGTTCCCTGCTCTATAGCTCACGCAGCTGTTCAGCATGACTTAGATCCTGAACACTTATCGGTGTTCTGACTTCAGAAGCACAAGTTATCAAATCATCTGCAGGAAATTTCATTCTGAAACCACTAGCCCCAGTAAATCTACTTGCTTTTTTATAATGATGTGAAAAAAACCTCAGAATGCTACAGACAAAGGAAACAAATTTGCTAAAACTTTCATATAAATACTCTAAATGGATAAATAGTACAAGCACTTCATCAAATAGCTACCAAACAGAACGTGAACACAAACCTACTGATTTCAGTAGAATCAAAAGTAATAAAAATTTCGTGACATACATAATCCCTCTTGCCAAGAAATAGCTAAACATTTTCATTCTGGTTGATAGAAACATACTATACACTGGAGCCTCTTGCAATACTTCAGTTAAGATTAGCAGATTTTTTTTTCCCTTCCTAATAGAAAGTGTATTCTTCTACAAGTTTTAAAAAAAAAAAAAAAAAGGCTTACAAATGGATTTCTTTCCTAGGTATGAGTCACAGTGTGCATTTTAGATACCCTTGACTGTTTTTTTTTTAAACTTTCTACTAATGTAGAAAGGTCTGCATCTTTTTTATGGATTTCAATTGTGAATAGCAATCGTCACACACAGATTTCTTCAGTAAAAGATAAAGTCTATAATCATCACTCCCCTGAACCCCTGTGCAAGGTTTATAAATAAAGAGTTTTTATTTAATCCCAGCATCGTGTTGCATTTTATTTCAGCAGACTTCTACTTATAATGATTGTCAATGTCATGTTGACCTTTCCTGTCTCCTATTTTCCTATGGCTCTATCATGGGAGAAAGAAATCCTTTATTATTAATACACTACTTTGAAATCCTCTGCACATCTATCTTGGAATCACACAAAGTCAAAATTCAATGATATATGCTGCCCTATCTGTCATTTTTAATCACAAACTGTACACTTCCTGTAATAGTTATTGTAATAGTGAATGAATCATGCCACTTTGATAATAATAAGGCTTACAATGCATGTAAAATAGATGGGAATTTCCCCTGAATTTTAATGATTGGTGTATTTTAATAGACTACCATTCTGAAATGTTGCTGGCTTTGCTGTAGTAGATGGGAGTTATCACTGGGCACGTACAGAGTTTTAATTTAAAGGAGCTTAAGATAATCAGAAGCAGACCAATGCATAAAAAAAAATCAAGTTGTCAGTTTGATAAACTGTATCAGGATATTGTCATCTAAAAATGATTCCTTGTGATAGAAATTATAGTTAATTTAACATCTGAAAGAGAATGACAACTTGCAGGAACCAAGAGACATGATAGTTTCCTTTTACCAAATATCTTTTTTTTGGGGGGGTATGGGATGTGGGATGATCCTTTGTCTCTTCTGGTTTAAACTCTTTATAAAGTGACAAAATACAAAAATAAAAATAATATTTTTTCTTTATTAACCCACAAAAGCCAAGAAAGATACCCAGTACAACAATAATAATTTATCATATATCATATGAAGCCATATCACAAATATTTCGAGAGACCCTTAGCATATCCTAATGTTAGAATGGAATGGAATGGAATAATTTCAGTTGGAAGGGACCTACAACGACCATGTAGTCCATCTGCCTGACCAGTTCAGGGTTGACCAAAAGTTAAAGCATGTTATTAAGGGCATTGTCCAAATGGCTCTTAAACACTGACAGGCTCGGGGCATCGAACATTGCTCTAGGAAGCCTGTTCCAGTGTTCGACCACCCTCTTAGTAAAGAAATGCTTCCTAATGCCCAGTCTAAACCTCCCCTGGCACAGCTTTAAACCAGTCCCACGTGGCCTATCACTGAATACCAGGGAGAAGAGATCAGCAGCTCGCTCTCCACTTGCCCTCCTCAGGAAGCTGTAGAGTGCAATAAGGTGACCCCTCAGCCTCCTCTCCTCCAAGCTAGACAAACCCAAAGTCCTTAGCTGCTCCTCATAGGACATTCCTTCCAGCCCTTCCAGCAGCTTTGTTGCCCTCCTCTGGAAATATTCAAGGACGGTCACATCCTTCTTAAATTGTGGGGCCCAGAACTGCATACGGTATTCAGGGTGAGGCCACACAAATGCTGAATACAGTGGGATAATCACCTTTTTTGACAAGCTGGTTATATTGTCTTTGATGAACCCCGGGATGTGGTTTGCCCTCTTGGTTGTCAGGGCACACTGCTGACTCGTATTGAGCTGGCTGTCAACGTTACAAAACTGAAATAATGTTAATCACAAGAAGTATAAGCAATTTATAAACTCACATTAGGGATTACATACGGAAAATGCCAAATGCATTTAGAACACAGTAAAATAATTTCTATTTGATTAGATATTATCACAGAATTTTCATTTCCATCCACATACCTTAAATAGTGCTTTAGATTTTTTTGTAGAATACATGAAAAGCAGTATAACAAGGGACAAAAATCTCCTAAGATTTCTCAGTAGAAATAAAGAAAATCAGTTGAAATAATATTTAAAAAAATAATTCTCCTTTCCTGAAAAAAAAATTTTAATGAGCATCTGCCTGTGAAAGAAACTCTAAGTTTTATCCCCCTTTCTTTTTCACAGGAGAAAATGCAGGATGCAGCTTCAAAAGATGGGCAGGGAGAGGGGAGAGGAAGCAGCTTTTTCCTTTCTTAACAATCCAACTAGTAAAAATAATGCTAAAAGAGTTTTTGAAACAGCAAGCGGTGTTTTGCATTTCCAATATATTATACCAGAGCCTGAGTTTAATACAATGTTCCCTCCCTCCTTTCTGGCTTCAACAGTTTCAGTTCCAGTCTTTATAATGATGAAAATGAAGAAATTTGAAAATGAACTCATAAATCATCGAAGAACATAAGTATTTGCCTACATTCTAATGAAGACTTTTTATTTAGACTACACATACACTTAAATGTTTTGTAAAGAGAGGACTAACCAAATTTGGTTTAGGATCACAAAGGTATGTCCAATGTAAATGTTTAAAAACATGGGTTTCTTGCTACAGATGTTAAGAATGGATCTTTCCAGCTCAAATGTTAGTTTTCTTTCACATGTTAATTATATTTGCTTAAGAAGTGCAGCTACGAGATGATATCTTAAATCTGAAAATAAGGGGTTTTATGTTATATATCTTACATTAAGTAGATGCAATAAAATGCTTTTTAGGTCCTATTTTAGTCTGTTCTTGTAGGTTTGAGATAATGAAGCTCTTTTGGTCTAACTGTAATAGTTTAGAACTCAGTATTTATATGTGGTTTAATTATATATACACACCTTATAAATAAGATTAGGAGAAGGATTCTAACAGCACTCCGTTTGATACGAACAATAGGTCACTAGCCTTGCTAGCTGCACAGTTAGTGAGGTAAAGCTAATAAATTAAACCATGAGGCCAAAACCTAATAAACCTCCAGGAACAAAGATAATTTATTTCAGAATTGAAAACATGAGATATCTGTGAGCCAATGGCAATCACTCTACAGAGTTCAGTGAATAAAAAAAAGTCCCTAGAAGGCTGGAAATATGAGATATTCAGCATCAGGAAAGAAAGAGGAGGGGAAAGGTTCAGATGATTATATGCTGAAAGCAAAGGTTGCAGCTCCGGCTGGGGGTTTTGCACCATCTACACCAGTGGTGGCCAGTGCCTCCACCCAGATGGAGCTGCTGAAGGGAGAGGCTACAGTGCAGACCTCACACTGTAGGAAATGCCTAGACCTTTCTCCTGTGGCCAGAACAGGCGGCAGACCTGCCTGCAAAAGGTGTGCCCAGGTGGAGGACCTGCTGCAGCAGGTGGCTGAGCTGCAGGAGGTAGTGAGAAGGCTACATAACATCAGGAGGGATGAGAAGGAGTTAGTTATCTGCTTCTAAGCACAGTTTGCAGTGGGACCACAGCTCATGGCCAACGAGGCAAAAACTCCCAACCCCCCCCCCCCAGATGGCAGGGGGGCCAATAATGTAGAAGAATGGATGGTTGCAACAGCAAAGACCAGCAGGAGGAAGAGACTTCCCCAGAAGCCTGAGTTGTTATTGCAGAACCACTTCACCATTCTGCATACTGAAGAGGAAAGACCCGTCACACCAGGACAGACACTAGAATCGAGAAAGGCAGCCTGATCTGCTCCACGTGTAACAGAGAAACCAAGAAAAGGCGATGGGTAATAGTAGTAGGTGGGCCTCTTCTGAGAGGTACAGAGGCACCCATTTGCCACCCTGATACAATCTCTAGAGACTTGCATTGCTTGCCAGGGACTCATGTCACGGATATCACCAAGAAACTAAGCCTCATACAGTAAGTTGACTATTACCTGCTGCTGTTGTTTCACATGGGCATCAGTGATATAGCCAGGAGCAATTTGAGGAGTACCAAGAAAGATTACAGAGCCCAGGGATTGGTGGTAAGGGACTCTGGACTGCAGGTAGTTTTTTTTAATCAGTCATCCTAGTCAAAGGAAGGGGTTTGAAAGAGCCAGTCGAATGTGGCAAATCAAAACACGGTAACAGGACTGGTGCCACAGCCAGAGATTCAGCTACTTAGGCCATGGGACTCACTTTGAGAAAACTGGTCTACTGGGGGCCAGTGGGGTCCATTGGCCAGAGAAGGGGAAGAGCATCTTCAGTTATAGGCTTGCCAAGCTGCTGAAGAGGGCTTTAAACTAAAGTTGCTGCGGGAGGGGAACCTCAGTCCATCCCACTCCTACCAGTTTGATGTCAGTGACAGCAATAGATGCCCAGAGCCTGGAGAAGGATCACAGTTCAGCAGGAGAGCACCTGAAGAGCAACACAAAGGAATTGCAGGCTCTCCAGCCAGTAAGTCGACTTCACGGGGGATCAACTTAAATGCCTCTATGCCAACACACATAGCATGGACAACAAACAAGAGGAGTTAGAGATGTGCACACACCTGCAGGACTATGATCTTGTTGNCTCACCACCCTGGGCCTCAGAAGAGCAGACTCTTCAGGGATCTGCTTGGTAGATAAAGCCCTGGAGGGGAGGAGGGCGCAGGAAAGCTGGTTAATATTCAAGGATCACCTCCTCCAAGCTCCGGAGCGATGCATCCTAGCAAAGAAGTCGTCAGGCAAAAATGCAGGGGACCTGCATGGATGAGCAAGGAGCTCCTGGACAAACTCAAACACAAAAAAGAAGCCTACAGAGGGCAGAAGCAAGGCGAGGTAGCCTGGGAGGAATGCAGAGAAATTGTCCAAGTATCTAAGGATGAGGTTGGGAAAGCGAAAGCCCTGATAGAATTAAATCTAGGCAGGGACACCAAGGGCAACGAGAAAAGCTTCTACAGGTAAGTCAGTGATAAAAGGAAGACTAGGGAAAATGTGGGTCTTCTCTGGAAGGAAACAGGAGGTCTGGTTAGGTGGGATATGGAGAAGGCTGAGGTACTCAACAACTTTTTTGCCTCAGTCTTCACTGGCAAGTGCTCAAGCCACGCTTGCCACGTTGCAGAAGGCAAAGGCAGGGCCTGGGAAAATTAAGAACTGCCCACTGTAGGAGAAGATCAGGTTCGAGACCATCTAAGGGACCTGAAGGTGCACAAGTCCATGGGACCTGATGAGATGTGTCTGCGGGTCCTGAGGGAACGGGCGAATGAGGTTGCTAAGCCACTGTCGATCATATTTGAGAAGTCGTGGCAGTCTAGTGAAGTTCCCACTGACTGACAAAGGGGAATCATTGCCCTCATTTTTAAATTTGGTGGTCTTCTACGACAGGGTTGCAACATTGGTAGATTGGGGAAGAGCAAGTGACATCATCTATGTGGACTTGTGCAAAGCATTTGACATTGTCCCACACGCCATCTTTGTCTCTATATTGGAGAGATCCCTTCCAACCTAAATCATTCTATGATTCAATGATTCTAAAGTGCAACATGCCTTAAATCTTATGGGCAAACTGTCATGCAGAGCACTGTATCATTCTAATTTTAAGATCTTTGGCTAGAGGAGTATTAGTTTTGACAGTGTTTTCCCTTCTATCTCATTAAAGACAGAGCAAACCTGCTGAGATGCAGGGTTTGACATCTTATCATGCTCTCCTACCAGGAGGAAATGAAAAAAAGATCTCATCAAAATGAAGATCCCCTGAAAATCAGTTCCGTGAAACTGGTCTCCCTGCTCTTAACAGGCAGTGCTAGCAGCAATGGAATGTTACCGTATTTGCTTTTCTTTAAATGAAAAGCCTCTTGCATTCTCTAGGGAGGCAGCATTGTTAGAAAGCTCCACCTACCCTAATTCTTCTCAGACTTCCCTACTATCAGGGTAGAGCTACAGCCTTCTCTGTCTGCATGTCTGCCTTCCCTTTCCTCTCCTTCCCTGTGTTTTAGTCCATTCTTTCATCTATCTTTCTTAAGTGCTTTCAGCTGAAGTCTGTTCTTGCTGGACACAGAACATTTATCCCAATTAAAAATTAAATATACTGGCACAGTGTTTTCTTGGCCATTTGCTAGACACTAGAACAATATTTGCTGGTACTGAGAAGTTCTCATTGATGTGTAAGGTCAGGACTTGGACTGAATGTTTGTCATAAAACTTCGCTTTCACAACTGCAAGAAAAATAAGAATTGTAAATGAATCTTCTATATGAGCTGTATATTCTGATCTGTTGCTCCAGATAGTAGCTGAACCTCTTGTCTAGGGGTAGAACAGCAGATAGGAAAAACATTCATATATGTATATACGTGTATGTGTGTGTGTGTATGTTTGTATGTGGATATATCAATACATGTACAAGAAAATAAAAAAGAAATGAAGGTTGGAGGAAAAAAATAAATCTTGATATTTAGGGGAAAAAAAGCACTATGTTTAGCTCAACATGAAAAGAATGTAAGTGCAATTTCTTATCCCTTTCCCTTCAAAGAACTACTTGTATTCTTTTTAATTTTCCATTTTACATTCAAATGCCCACACTAGTCCATGTCTGGCCGTCACCCAATACTATGGGGGCAGGCAGATTATTTTAGGTATCCTCGGTAGAATAAGGACTGGCCACTGGGTTGTAGTTATAATTAGAAATTTATTATTAGATTAAAAATAATAGTGATCAGCATAGCTTATTCTTATCTACAATATCTAGCAGTTAGCGTAGCTTACTGTTACACAGAACTTTTAGCAATTATCATAGCTTTCTGTAAACAGAATTTCTAGTAATTTGTGTAACTTTGTTACTATCTAGAATTTTTAGTTACCTAGACTGTTAGTCACCTGGGCCCTCTGCATATCTAGTCAAATCCTTAATAATCGGCATGTGCTACAATAATCATAATCTAGATTCAAAATTTACCTGAAGGAACATGAGTCACTGAGTCCTCAGAGACTTTCAGTTTGGTACCAGCCTACCAAATGAACTTTGGGTATTAAGATTTGCTGGTGGGAAACCAGGAAGATTTCCTTGAGAGAATGAGTTTGATAACATGTTGCCATGGAATTTGGGGAGTCCCTCATATTAATGACTTCCAGCAGAATATCATGTCTTCTTGGATAAAGCATGACTATAACACATTAACATTCTGTGGCCTTCCCATATACAAACGTCTGAGTTCACATAAAAACTAGTATTTTTGTGGTAGCTATTAGTGGTGTTCAGTAACTGGTGATATGTGAGGTGTTTCTAGATCACTTTACTATATATGCATGTCATTTTTTGTTGTGCTTCCTGGATGTTAAATTCATATTTGAACTATTTGAATGCATATCTTTTATAGAGATGTTTCATAATGTGTCTTTTGTCTTTAGATTATTTTTCTTGTGACAAATCAGTGATCAAAATATGAAGATTGTTTCCAGAAAACTAAGTGTTCTTGTCGATGTATCATAGCAGCTTCAAATATATTTTGGGTTGTGTGCATATTCTAAAATCATTCCATTATTTATATGTATTTTTCTCCCTGATGCATTAGGGTGGGGGGTTTTCATTTTAATTTATATTGTGTTCTTTAGACTAAGATGCTGGAGATTAGGGTTTTTTTCCAATGTTTTAAAGGAATTGCTGTCATTTACTACAGTAATCTGAAAAATATCAGTATGTATTTTTCATCATCTTAGATATTTTTACTTTTTTTCCCCTAGCATTTCATTTCCTTTCATAATTCAGTTGTTTTTTCTTTAAAAGAGAAACAGTATAATAGCAGGAAAAAAACAAAAATCTCAGAAAATTTAGAGTTCATATATGGAGCTTTTCAATTATTTGAGTTAGTCTGTCTTTGGAAATGGAGGAATTGGTGTCACTGGGAAATGCTTACACACTTCAGGTCTAACTCAAAGAGTGGCCAAAAAGTAGCAAAGTTACCTTGTGTAGTGGAATATGTGAAACCAAGATGTTCAAATTGCGGTACAGTGGAAACAATGTGTAGCATCAGGTTTTCAAAGTGACTCTTGAAGTGACTTGGACTCTGCTTCTGCAACGTGAACTGCACACACACAACTTTATTTCAAGATCCAGGGACCTATACAGGACTAAGTAATGATAATTAGTGTTGATTTTATTAGTTAGTAAACAAAAGTCTTCATGGAAGATTTTAGGCAATGTATTGTTCTTGTGTAGTTATGCATGTATTGTTACCGACTTGTTGTTGACAGGACTTTATATTCTGTTAACAACCACTTTAGCCATTCATTTACTGTGCTTTCAGTAGACTAATGCAAGTTTCTAGACATTCAAACTGGAGTTATAATTGTCTATCTCTGTATGATGCAGAATCCAGAAAATTTCCTAGGATTAAAAATAACCTTACTATTTTTTAATTGATGCTTATTTGAAATCTTTCACTGTTATCATTAAATTTTTCTACAAGTTTATGATTACAGAGGATCAATACAAAACTGAGATAAAGATAAACCAATTTTAGGTTTAATAAACAGAATAGATTTCTTTTATTTGCAAGAAGTTTCTTATTCATGCTTTTTCAAGTATGTAATCATAGCTTTTGGCTGCAATGGAGTATTATGTGGTTTTTTCCTATTAAAGTCCCAGTGTAGTAATAAAGTGTCTCTGTGCAAGCTAAGTAGCTCTTAGTTACAATCCATTTAATATGAATACCTAACAGTATGACACTATATTTTGCTTTTACCTCTAGTATGTACTTTTCTAATGAATAAAGATCCTTGGTCTAAAAAGATACCCTGACCTAAATTCATCCCTCAGACATGACTGTGATGATTATATGAGGCATAGATTGTTATGGAAAAAAAATTGTATTATTAAATTCTTCATGTAAACGCAATCATGCTTCAGAAAGTTGTTTGTTCCTTAAACCAGGAGCATTACTTCAGTATCAGGGACATCTCCTGGACCATGTTTTTGCTGAAACAAAAAATTACCATAACAGCTGCAGATTAATGTTAGTATTAAAGTTGGGATTTATCTTTTTTAGTTAGAACAAAATAATTGCCAAAAGTAAAATTCTGAAAGTTTTATTCTAAAATTGGCAGAAAGAAAATCCCCCTTCTCTGTTCATTCAGTTTCATCCATTTCCACTGGGGAATACTGGAAGCGATTCAGACTGTAAAGCTTATGGTGAGAAAGCAATTGAATCTTATTAGAAAACTGACAAATTCATTGTCCAGACAGGACACCTGTCAACCCAAGTTTGTCTAATCACTGACATTCGGGCTGGGGAAAGTGATGGGAGGTGACTGATGCATGATCTCCACATTCACTTCTTATTCTGCTTGGTGAGTCAACAACTTGTCAGTGTGAGAAAATAAGCATGTTATAGGGTAAGGTGTTGGTCCCACATATAAGCAGGAAAGATTTGGCTGTCACCTATGGCAAATTTAGTCTTTAGGTAGGTAGGTATGTGAGATATTCACAGCTGGCAGAGTTTGCTGCATATTTCAAGGCAGAAACAGACACTTCTAATAGAAGAAATTAACCTGATTTTATATTAACTGTTACTTTCATTTTCAGCAATAAATTTCTTAAGGGAATTTAGAACTCCGGATATGTGGGAAATGAGCTATATACTGCTGAATTAAAAAAGTTTTTAAAGAAAATT
>VZTL01002541.1:2197-18912 GCA_013400535.1 Scopus umbretta | reverse complement strand
CTTCCCTTCCCTCCTTTCCCTTCTTTTCTTCCCTCCTTTCTCATCCTCCCTTCTCCCTTTTCCCTTCCCTCCTTCCCCGTCCTCCCTCCCCTCCCTCCTCCCTATCCTCATTTACCTCTTGTCCTCCTGACACCCTGTGTCCCCAAAGGTCCGTGTCCCCACCCTGGTCCCCACCCTGACCCCCACCCTGCCGGCGGCCACCCGGGGCTGGAGCCACTCCCTCATCATCTCCCCGCAGCTCCCGGCCCTCCGGCATGAAGGTCCTGCTCGTGATGGTCCTGGCGCTGGTAGCCACAGGTAGGAGGGGCCCTGCGACCCCCCCCATATCCACCCATGGGACCCCCATGTCCACCCTGCAGGGTCCCGTGTCCACCCTGGAGGTCCCCTTGTCCACCTGTGGAACCCCCACTTCTACACTTTGGATGCCCCATGTCCTCATGCCCACCTGGGATGACCCATGTCCGCCCATGGGATGTCCATGTCCTCCACCTTGGATGCCCCATGACCACCCATGGAACCCCCGCATCCACCCCAAGGAGTCCCATGTCTGCCCATGGCACCTCCACACCCACCTTGGATGCCTCACGTCCACCCATGGGACCACCATGTCCATCCTGGATGCCTCATGTCCTTCTGTGGGACCCCCACATCCACCCCAAGGGGTCAGGCATCTCCCCAGGGGTCCCGTGTCTGCACGTGGGACCCCCCCATGTCCACCTTGGATGACCCATTTCCACACACGGGACTCCCATGCCCACCTTAGATGACCCATGTCCTGCCACAGGACCCCCTTGTCCACCTTGTAGGACCCACATCCACCTTGTAGGACACACGTCCACCTGTGGTACCCTCACGTCCATCTTAGATGCCCCATGTACCGCTATGGGACCCCCATGTCTTCTCTAAGGGGTCTCGTGTCTTCCCCAGGGGTCCTGTTTCCACCCATGGGACCCCCCACGTTCATCTTGGATGACCCATGTCCACTTGTGGGACCCCCACGTCCAACCTTGGATGCCCAGTGTCTACCTGTGGGACCCCTGTGTCCTCCCGAGGGGGCCCACATCTGCCCTAGGTGCCCCATGTCTGCCTTGGGGACCCCTGTGTCCACCTGTGGGACCCCCACGTCTACCTTGGGTGTCCTGAGTCCACCTGTGGGACCCCCACATCCATCTGCAGGACCCCTGTGTCCACCCCAGGGGTACCATATCCACCTGTGGGACCACCAAGTCCACCCTGGGGGCCCTTGTCTGTTGTGGGTGTCTCCCAAGCACCCCAAGCACCCCACATCCACCTTGGCTGCTCTCTAACTGACCCTGAGACCTCACATCCACCCATGCAACCCTCTGTGTCCGGCAAGGGTGCCCCACATCTGCCCCAGGGGAGCTCATGCCCACCCCATGGGCCCCACGTTCACCTATGGGACCCCAATGTCTGCCCCAGGGGCCCCATGTCCACCCACAGGACCTCTCCCCATTCACCCCAGGGACCCCCATGTGTCCTCCGTCCACCCCATGGACCTCCTGGTCTCTCCCAAGCTGGACTGGCCTCTTCCACCACTGACTCACCTCCTTGTCCAGGACTCGGGGGACGTGGCGATGGGGCCACCAGGGGTGGCCATGTCACACCAGAGGGCCCCAGCCTACCTGTGTCCCATGTCCCTGAGGTAGGTGACATCAGAGAGGGTCCCAGACCATCCGTGGCCCCCGTGTCACGTCCCTTTGTCCCCACAGCCTCGAGGAATGTCCTGTGGGTGATCGAGGGGACCTCCTGCGACCTGCCCTGGCAGGCTGCCCTCTTCAAAGGGGAGAAGTTCCTCTGCGGGGGGACGCTGGTGGACAAGAACTGGGTGCTGACGGCTGCCCACTGCCACGTGCCAGGGTAGGAGGCCATGGGGGCAACGATGCCTGGTGGGTTTGGTGTCGATGGGCTGAGGCCAACCAGGAATTGGTCCAGCTGGCACCTGGGCTTCTCCTTTCCAGCCAAGCAGGTTGGGAGGGTTGATGGCATCTCAGTGGGCTTCACTCTGCCTCTTTTCTGCCTGCATATAACCTAAACTCTGCCCTTTTTTGGGGAAGCTATAACCTTAACTCTGCCCTTTTCTGCTTTTTCTGTCCTTATCACCACCTTCTGGGACCGTGGCTCTGGCTCTGCCCCTGCTTTGTGTGGGCCCCTGCGGCCCCCTGTGTCCAACATGCCCCCCCCCAACAACAACAACCACCCGAACACCTTTGGCTCCATCAGCTTCATCAGCGTGCGGCTAGGGGGCCAGAGCCACAAGGACTCGGGTGGCATCGAGCAGCGGCGGCGCTCGGCCAAGGTCTTCAAGTACCCACGCTACAATGAGACCAGCAAGGACGGTGACCTGATGCTCATCAAGTTGCTCCTGCCAGTCCACATCAACAAGCAGGTGAAGCCACTGCCGCTGGCCACCCACTGCCCCGTGCCCGGCAAGACCTGCCAGATCTCAGGATGGGGGTCCACCACCAGCCCTGAAGGTACGAAGCCAGTCACCGGGGGGGGGGCCGGCCATCTGGGGTGCACTGATAACCCCTACGTGTGTGTCCCCTCCCCAGGGACCCAGGTGTCCAGGCTCCCCCAAAACCCCGCCCAGTCCCGTTGGTCCCACTCTAACCCTTAGGCACCCTTGATCCCTGAGGGAACCCAGGCATCCGGGTGACCAGGTCAGGACACCAGGAAGCCTTGGAGCTCCTGCTCAGTTCCTACAAGAGGAAGAGGGGCGATGAGCGCCAGGGCAAAGAGGACAAGAGGTCCAAGCTGGGTCCGGGCTGGATCACTTGGTCCGTCCCCCCCAGGTGACCTTGTGCCCTCCATCACTCGCAGTCAACTTCCCTGAGGACCTCCACTGCACCAAGGTCACCATCGTCTCGGAAGAGCACTGCCGGCGCATCTACCCTGGCTCCGTCACCACCAACATGGTGTGCGCGGGTGAGACCCGCAGTCGGGCTGACTCCTGCCAGGTGGGTGCAGGGTCCGGCCATTTGGGGACCTCTAGATGAGGTCCCACAAGGGAAGTCTTTGGGCTGAGAACGGGCACAATTCGATGCAGCTGACGGCACCTAGAGGGGATTTGGGTATGCAGGGTGGGAGGTGAGACGGTGTCACTCGGCAGGGAGAGGAGAGCATCTCCCTGGTGGGATGGAGGTGCCAGGCCAGATTTGGGGTGATTCTGTGGGGTGGGCCACGAGTCCCAGATGCCCACGTGCCTCCCCTCTCTTGCCTCATCAGGGTGACTCCGGGGGACCCCTCATGTGTGACGGGCGGCTCCAGGGTATCGTCTCTTGGGGCCCGGGTGTCTGCGGGGACCCCAAGAAACCCGGTGTCTACGTCAACCTCTGCAAATACACCCGGTGGCTCCAGGACACCATGAGAAGGAACTGAGCCCCCAGCCCCAACGGGCACGGGGTGGACCCCACAGCTCCTCCTCCTCCTCCCTGATGAAGGTCCCCAGAGCCGGCCGGTCCGAGCGCTGGGGCACACGGCCTGGGAGTGGGGGGCAGGGGTTGACCACGGGGCCCTGCTGAGACGTTGATGAATAAAGTTTTTTTGACGTGGCTTTTCACCATGTCTTTAACGGGTGGAGCACAGCTCTGGCAGGTCAAGGTGCCCCGAGTTGCCCCAGATCTCATGTGGTCAGGAGAAGACCCAGCCCACCACCTTTGGGGTAGACCTGTTGGCCCTGTCACGGGGTTGACCTGACCATGAGGTAGACCACCATGAGTTAGACCCGTTGACCCCACTGCAGTAGACCTGTTGATCTCACCGTGGGGCAGCTCTGATGGCCCCACCATGGGGGGGCAGACCTGTTGGCCCCACCGTGGGGCAGCTCTGTTGGCTGTGTCGGGGTCACCTGGGGCTCTTTACACCACCATGGGGGGACAAAATCCAGCTTGGTGTCCGCCCTCCAAGAGCAAGAGGCCCTTGCAATGCCCTAGAGTCAGACCCTTCTTCTTGGTGCCTCCTTCCCAGCCCCATCTCCACAGGCCAACGTGTGACCAGGGGAGGACTTCTCATCCCCAGAGGGGAGAAATTTCCCCGTGACTCAGCGGGAGCAGAAGGGGCCAAATTTCCCCACCTGGGGTAACTTGGCAGCAGATTTCCCGAGGGGAAGCATCCACCCAGGCCACGCTGGCTCACGAGCGGGAAGAAATCACCCGCTGGAGGCCAAATTTACCTCTTCGCATGGAGCTGAGGCCTTTATTTTACAGGAGGGGATGGGATTTCTTCCCCTCCATGGGGTCATCATGGTCCCATCTTGGTGGTGGGGTGGGATGGAGAGCGGTGCCAGCCTGGCTTCATCATGGCGTGTCTGCAGGACGTGGTGGAGGGGTTGGTGGGCTGCAAAAGCTCCTCGATGTCTTCCCCGGTGCAAGAGGAGACCGGGCAAGGTCAGACCATCACGTGTCGTCCCCCGTGGCTCAGCGGGGCAGGGAGCGACGCCGGTTGCCTTGCGCAAGGTGTCACCCTCCCTCTTCCCCCACGTGGCCAAGGCCCAGCGTGTTGGAGGGTGTGGGCCTTGTCTGGCTGCCGCGGTGGGGAAAGAGGTTTTGGTCCTGGTCCAAATCCCCAGGGAAGTGGAGAAGTGATTGCCTGTCATTGCTGGGGCCAACAGTGGCCACTGGTGACTTCCAGCTCTCGCTCAGCATTTCACAGGAAGGTTCAACCACCTTTCAGCATCCCACGAAGGAGGTTTGACTTGGAGGGTCCCGTGTTTGTGGCCATCAGCTGTGGTGGGCTGCCAAACTGGGCTCTAGCATAGGCAGCTCCATCATCCATGGAGGGCCGGTCAAGATGCCTACTGGGATCTCATCAACCTGTCCATGGAGGTCTGGCCAACATGTCCACTGGGATCTATCAACATGATTACGAAGGCGTAGTCAAGGCATCCGTCGGGGTCTATCTAACATGTCTATGGAGATCTAATGAGGTCCACCCCCTGTGCCCACAGAGGGCTGGTCGTCGCATTGTTGGGGTTTACACAACAAGGCCGTGGAGGTCTGGTCAATGCAGCCCCTGGGGGCAAGCCAAGATGTTCATGGAGGTGTAGGTGGCACAGCCAGGTCCATGGGGTCTGGTAAGTCGCCATGTCCATGGAGGTGACGTTGAACCAGGCCAGGAACAGCTGAAGTGTGGCCACTGCCACCGCATCCAAGAAACTGGCACCACTGGCACCCGACACCACCACCCCCGTGTCACCCGTGTCCCCTGAGCCACCCCCGTGTCACCCAGGGCACTGCCACCCACGGCGCTGCCAGCCCATGTGTCAACCAGGGCCACCAACCATGTCACCCAGGGCACTGCCACCCACGGCGCTGCCAGCCCATGTGTCAACCAGGGCCCCCACCCATGTCACCCAGGGCACTGCCCCCCACGGCGCTGCCAGCCCATGTGCCAACCAGGGCCACCGACCATGTCACCCAGGGCACCGCCACCTCTTGTGTCACCCAGGGCCACCCTGGAGGCAGCGCTCCCCGGGCTGTGAGGACATCTGGGAGGGGACAGGGAACTGGGATGGGGGGTGGCGTGTCCCCTCCCTGCCATCGTAAGCTGGCAGGGGGGACCAGGAGGTCCTGGGTGGCCCTGGCAGTGGGTGGCAGGCCCAGGCTGGCTCTGCCTGAGCCCGCAGGGTAATTAGGTAATTAGCACTAATTACACCACCAAGATGGGAGCTGAGGAACTGGGAGAACTGGTTGGACCCAGCCCCAGCCCCCAGCGCTGCACTAACGTCATTGCCCCCCCCCCATCTCCATGGGGCCCCTCATGTGCTGCCCCATGGGTCCCCCCATGTACCTGCTTGTGCCACCGTGTCCCCTTCTGTGTCCCCACATCCCCTCGTGTCTCTCCCTGTCACCTCTTATCCCCTTGTGTGACCCACGTCCCCTCATGTGCCCTCCCACCAAGTCCCCCCGTGGGCTCCTGGGTCCCTCGCATCCCCCCATGTCCCTTCATGTCCCCTTGGGTACCTCATGTCACCACCCCCCCACCATGAGCTCTCCTCTCTCCTCACACGTCTCCTGTCCCCAGCCAGGATCTCTGTTCCCCTTGGGAGCCCCCATGTCACCTTGCGAACTCCCCCAGTCCCCTCGTGTCCCCAGGGGATCAGGAATCCTCACGGATGGGATCTCTGTAGACCTTCATGGCCGAGGTTGTCTATAGAGCAGATCCCCGTGGATGGGATCCCCATGGATGGGATCTCTGTGGACCAGATCTCCACGGCTGATGGTGTCCATAGGGTGGATCCCCATAGATGGAATCCCCAAGGATGGGATCCCTGTGGTTCTAAGCCTTGTGGAATTGACCTCTATGGCCTGGGATCACCATGTCCTATCCCTTTATGGGTAGCATCCCAGTGGGTGAGATCTCTGCCCACCACATCTCTCCACCACGATCACCGTGGTCCAAGTGCTCCATAGAAGGGATGCCCATGGATCCATCATCCACAGATGATCTCTGCAGCTGACCACTTCATGGACAGGATCTCCACAGACAGGATCCCTGTGGCTGAGATCTCCATAGACCAGGCATCCGTGGATGGGATTTCCATGGACCAGATCTCCATGGATGGGATCCTAGTGGACAGGATCCTGGTGGTCGGGATCTTTGTGGACCGGATCACCATGGGAGGAGATCGCCATGGATTAGCCTGGTGGATTAGGTCTCTGTGGACCAGACTTCTATGGGATGGGATCTCCAGGGGATGGCATCCTGGTAAGTGACATCTCCATGGGCCAGGCCTCCACAGATGGGCTCCCCAAGGCCACAGCCTCTCTGCTGAGGGACTCCGCAGACCAGATCTCCATGGATCTGCTGGGACAGCTGCCCTTCCAGGATCTCTAGCTTCACCTCCAGGTTTAGGACCAAACCCAGCCCCAGGCTTCCTCTTGCCACCAGCAGAGTGCGAGATCAGCATCTCCAAACCATGATTCATCCCAACCCGACCTTTCCTTTCATCAGGACTCAGCTCCTGGGCTTCTCCGCCCTTAATTGCTCGTCAGGCTGTTAATTGCCTTGAGCTGCTCCCAGCCTCGTCTCCTCTCCCGGCCCTGCCAAAGGGGCCATTGAAGAGGCACAGAAGTGCCTTCACCCCACCCCTGGAGCTCCTGCACCCACACTGCAGCTCTGGTCCCACCAGTATCCAGGATGGCCTGGCTGGGGTGGCTTTAGAGGACTCAATGGTGCCTAAAATCCTTTTGAGGCCCTCCTGCTGCAGGACGTGCCGGAGCTTGAGCACAGCTCTCCCAGGGGAGGAGAACCATCGGTGAAGATGGCTTGAACCTCCCGGAAGATGGTGCAGGGGCTGGTGACAGCTGTTGAGCTCAGCAGGAATTTCAGGCCACCCGCCCCGTCCACCTGGAGGCTGGCTCACACCCCAGCACGTAAAACCCGCCCCGGGAAGGGCCGGGAGACACCGGGGTCCTCAGCTGCTGCCACCACCGCAGGTGGAGATGCCCTAGGTGGCCCTGGGGACAGTGGGTGACACTGATTGCACCAGCATCACCCTCTCTGGGCACAGGGTGGTCACCTCCCACCTTGGAGACCCTCCAGACCCCTGTGCCATTGGGACAGGGGCAGCGAGGACAGGGAGGTGACATACCTCTGGTGTTGGGGACAGTGTCCAGCTGGGGGGACGAGTGGCCCCCCCACCCCCGGTGGCCCCTTGACTCACCAGAAGCAACTCACAGGGCTCAGCCGGGTTGGCAGAGGGACGTGGCCTCGCCCATCGCTCACCCACATCTGCGGCGTTACTCATCAGGGACGTGCAGCCGGCGCCGGGTGCCAAAGGAAGGTGGCACGTAGGTGTGTGGGGACCTCCGGTCAGGTGATGTCCTCCGAGGGCTGCGCCCCCCACCCTGGAGCCATGAGGGCTCCTCCTCGGAGGTGGCATCCTGGGGTGGGAGCACACACACGTGCTCCCTTTGCACAGGCCAACGCCTGTCCTTGCACACGCGTGCACAGGTGCATGGGGGAGCGTGTGCACACGCGTGTGTGTAACGTGGGGCCTACCTGTCTTCTAGTGTGCTTGTGTGTGTGATGAGGGCGGGTGGATAGATGGAGGGAGGAGATGGATGGACAGCTAGATGGAGGGACGGACAGCTAGATGGAGGGATGGACAGCTAGATGGGTAGATGGAGGGATGGACAGATAGATGGAAAGATAGATGGATGGACAGAGGGATGGACGGATAGTTGGAGGGACAGATGAAGGAATGGATCGATAGATGGATGGATGGATGGACAGATAGCTAGGAGGACAGATGGGCAGACAGCTATCCAGCTCACTGAAAAGACAGCCAGACGGAGAGATGGCTATACAGATGGATGGACAGATGGACAGAGATGGGCAGATAAATGTAGAGATGAAGGGACAGAGGTGTGAGTGGATAGACTGGCCAATGCAGACGGATGGACTGATGGACAAATAGATGGAGAGATGAATGGCTGATGGAGGGATAGACAGATGGGACAGGGAGATGGACAGAGAGGCTGTTGGACAGACAGACTTGCAGTCAGATGGACAGATGGATGGATGGAGAGACGGAGGGATGGGCAAATGGCCAGATAGATGGACAGACTTACAGTTGGGTGGACAGAAAGATAGATGGATGGGGGACAGACAGCTGGATGGATGGACAGATGGACAGACTTACAGTCAGATGCCCAGACAGATAGCCAGACGGATAGACAGGTGGGTGAACAGATGGACGGCCAGACTTACGGACAGGTGGACATGGAGACGGATGGTTGGACAGGCAGGTGGGAGGACAGAAAGACAGACGGATGGACAGATATCTAGACAGACTTGCAGTTGCTTGGACAGACAGATGGCTGAGCAGGTAGGTGGATGAATGGACAGATGGACGGACAGACAAGTAGACAGCTGGATTGGCAGACAGACAGACGGATGGATGGGCAGAGAGAGAGATGGATGGACAGAGCGATGGACAGATGGGTGGATCCACTGATCAGCAGACAGACAGACGGATGGATGGGCGGACGAGTAGACAGCTGACCAGGCAGTCTTACAGCCAGCCAGCCAGGCGGATGGCCAGACAGACAGCCGGCAGGACAGACAGGCGGCTAGGCAGCCTTACAGCTGGCCGGGCAGCGGGCGGGCAGGAGGCAGCACCATGGCATTTCACAACACCCGGGGCCGGGTCGGCACCCCGACGCCCCCGTCTTGCCCCGGGGGTAAAGGGAACCCCCCCCCTTGGCCCTCCGCCGGGACACGGGTTGGGATGAGCCAGCCGGGATGGTCCACCCGGGCGGGCTGTTCTGGGGACTCCACACCCCCGTGTCCGGGCCGGCTCTGACGGCGGGAGGAGCGGGTGTTTCCCCTTCGCCGAGGAGCCCGGCGGCATTTCCTCTGGGACATCAAAGCCGTAATCACCCGCGGGGCCAGGGAGACACCCACAGGCCACGCTCGCTCCGCTGCCGCGTGGACCCGTCACCCAACCGCTCTTGACTCACCCCGCTGGAGACACGGCCTACTTTTCACCCCGGGTATAAATATGCCCAAGCCACCGGCTCTCGGCTTCCCGACGCGCTGAGCCGGCCCCGTCCTTCTCCTCCAGCAGGTGAGTCCATCCCCGTGGCCAGGACCACGGACGTCGCTCTGAAGGATGGATGCTGCGGGGTGGCATGGGAACCAGGCGTCCGGGGGTTCCCCATCTCTTGGTGGATGTTTCCCACGGGTCAGACTGGTCCACCCCCGTGCACTCAGCCTACACGTTGGCTCTGTTTTGGATGGGTTTGGTGGGAACACCCTCCGTATCCCAGTTTAGCTTGGATCTCCCAGTTTCACGGCGGTCGGGAGGGAGGTGGTCCTTCCTGAGCTCGTGCAGGTGGGTTTGGTGCCACCGGAGAGCTGAACTCAACTGAAACAGGGTGGAGAAGAAGGACTGAGACCACCCCAAGGTCTGTAAGGGTGAAGGCGCACCAAAACACCACCAGCATCTCGGTTACATCACCTCCATCCCATGTGAAAGGCAGGACACCACTGAGGACCTTCTCCATAGCCCCCATGTGGCACCAGCCACTCTCCTGCAGCCCTGGGGCTGATCCAGTTTGGTTTCTCTGCCCCAGGAATGGCTCTTGACGGGCACAGGGCCTTTGGCTTCATCCCCATCTTCATCCTCGCAGCTGGACTGTTGCTGACCATCCCACTGCCGGCGCAAGCTCAGGTGAAAGGCAACGAAGGCAATGAGCGTAAGTCAAACCAGTGGCCAAGGAGGGGGGGGATGGAGACATCATGGGTGTTTCACAGGCACCTTGTAGGGGAATGTGTCCAATGGGATGGGATGGGATGGGATGGGATGAGGAGAGGAGATGCCTTCTCTTGGCTCATGGGAATCTTGCCGACGGGAAAGTTTGGGCAAGGCCCTGCAGTTTCGAAATCTGTTTTGGTTTCAAGCTGAGATAAAGCAATCACCTTGACATGGAGAAATGACCCTGCAAGAGACACAGAGGAAAATTCCTGCATCCCATTGGAGGTGCTGGGACCTCCGGGATAACTTCTTTCCCTCCTCTGGAGGTTTGTACGGGGATTTCTGTTACAGCTGCAAAAAGGAGACAAGAAGAGTCACCCAGGGTGAGGCAAAGAAAGGAGAGACTTAATCCCAATGAGAACATCCCCTTCCTTTCTTCTGGCCTCCAAAATGATGCTTTGCCAAAGGACAACCCGAGTGGATGGGTCTCAGTTAGGGTGGAAAGGGGAGTCCCGTGATTTCTGACTGTTGGTTGCAAAGACCTCGGATCTGACCTGATCTTGGTGCATCTTAACCCAAATCTGTGTCCCCAGAGCTGAACCCGAAATGCCCAGGTCCTATGGAGAAGGAACCAGGTCATGTCCAGGCACAATGGCTGGATAATTTGCCCCATGACTAAGGACTGTTTTCTTGGGGGCAGGTTTATCATCTGGGATAGAGGCACCATCATGTTGGTTGGAGCTCTCTGGTTGCCAGTAGCCTCTGGAAATCCAGGGGATGGATTCTACCTCAGGGCAGGATCCACCATCTCACGCTGCCTACATCTCCACTGACGACCTTTGTTGATGGATACCCCTCCACCGTGGGAGTTCAGGGAAGCTGCTGAGATGCCTTCAAGGAGCTTGGTGGACTCTAAATCCGCTGGTTGGTTTCTAAAGGCTCCAGGACGGCCCTTGGGATGGCCAGGGATGCTTCTCCGATGAGCATTTGCGGGAGGATTGTTCCCACCCTCCAACTTTGGCAGCGCTGCTGGGACCGGAGAGTGGCAAATTCCAGGTGGCCTGAAACTCGGGCGTCTCCCATAGCCACCCGTCACAGGTTGTAATCCCCACCAGCACAAACCAGTCCCACTGGTAAATTCCAATGTCCCAACCTTTGGTGGAAGGCAATTGCAGATGCCGTGGACCAGAGCTACCTTGCACGTGCTGCCATCAATACAGCTCTTCACCCACGTGGTCAACGCTTGGAGTGGCGACTTCTCCCCAAAAAAGGCAAAAATATCTGGGATGCCCCATACTGCGGCGTGGAGGACTCGGCCCCAGTACCTGTGAGGACATCTCCGAGAACAAGGACTTCATATCTTCCGTTTGAAAGTCCTACTGCATGTTTTTGGGGTGGAAGGGAGGTCTTTTCCTTGAAAACGCACCTTTGTTTTGTGCTGATTATCCTTTTTTTTGTAAATCTCCTCTCTTCCCACTTGGACACAACTCGGCATCAGGGGTCTTCTCCTGTGGCCTTGGCCAAGGTGCCACCTGAGGTTCCCAGAAGTCTTTGCCTGCATAGATCTGTAGATGGAGACCAGGAGGGACAGCAGGAGCACGGCGCAAGGCTTTGGACTCCCACTGTGTGGACACCCAAGCGCAGCTCTGCGTGGCCATGGCCTCAGGATGGTCATGGCCTCAAGATGGTCACCCTGCAAACCTCATTCATTATAAATATCCTGACAAGGGGAGGGGCACCTCATCTTGTAGATGCCTGACATTGTGTGGGATGGGATTGCCTCTCAGAATGGTCCCTTCCTCTCTCCAAGGACCATCAACGTTGGGCAAGTCCAGCGGACACCCATCTGTTGCAGCCACCCAAAGTGAAGGCAGATGCTTCTGCAGCGACCTGAAGCCAAGGGAGATGCCGCCAGAGATCTGAAAGATTGGGAGATCCATGTCCGAAGTGGGGGCTTCAAGTGGTGAGACCCTTTTTCTATGATATGACCAAAGACACCCAAACCACGCTGGTGGCCCTCTCTTTTTCTTCTCAATCAACCTGAAGGGACAAAGACGTCTTGGCTCCAGAGTGGTGTAAGAACTTACATTCCTGAGTGAACTCCTCGTATCATTTCTCCCTGTGTCAGGGCTTCTCCTGCCTGTGTTGATGCAACCATCTCCTACCCTGGCCCTAACTAGGAGTCCTGGGTACATGAGCCATCCGGGAGGTAGGAGGCTTTCTGAGCTGGTCCTACAGGCTTTCTCACCGACCAAGGACGAAGAAATCAGCTCTTTTAGAGGTGCGTCATCTCCCTTTTGGAGTCCAATCTTGGGCTGGGAGGAATCTTAGAGGTGGAACGGATGCCCCTCCCAGAGGCACATGGCGAAACCGGCAGATAAGCAGCCCTTGGTGACTTCCTGATGCGCGGTGATTTCCAGGACAACTCATTGGCACAACCTGGCATGACAGACTAGTCCCAGGGGTCTCTTTGTAGGAGCTCCCACCTCAGTCCTCTGCCCTGCCTGGGATGGGTGGTCAGGTCATGGAGTCACGGGCTCCATCAAATGGCACCAGGAGAAAACAAACCTTCAAGGACTGGTTCAGTCTTGGCTACAAGTGATTGGATTTCAACTGGTCCCAAAATCATCTCTTTTTCATCAAAAAAAAAAAAAAAAAAGGTGGATGGGACCCCAGTAGGCTGATAGGTGACTCTGTAAATTAAAAAAGATTATTTTTAGGTTTTTAAGATGTTTTTGACTGTTCTGATGGGAGTTTGAGCCTGCAAAATAGAAACCTTTCCCTTTTCTCTTTCATGTCACCTTTTTAAAGGCTCCCTTTCGCAACATCTCACCTTCTTTTCAACCCAACCCATCAGGTGTCTTTGGAAGACTTTGCGGCTGGCTACCGCCACGCAACGCGCTCATGGTGCCCTTTGGTGCTCTGTGTTACAGTGCCAGAGAACGACGAGTCCCGTATCATCGGTGGGAGACGCTGCTCCATCCACCAGCGACCTTTCCAAGTTGCCATCACCAGCAGGGGTCAAATCCGGTGTGGAGGAAGCTTGATAGACAACCATTGGGTCCTGACAGCCGCCCACTGCAGGCCAACAGACAGGTAAGCTGGGCCTCTGCTCATGTGCCCCATGGCTTCCTCTGAGCCAATCTCTCCCTCCCCGGGACCCCTCAATGACCAAGAGTGAGAGGTGGGTCCTTCAGGTGTTAGTGCCCAGATGTTGGCACTTCCAGAGGATGGTGCCTCCAAATGATGGTATCCAGAGAGAGATGCCCCAGATATTGGCAACTCCAGAGTCTGTGGCCTCCAGCTATGAACACCTTCAGATTTTGGTGTCCAGATGTTGAGACTGGTTCCTCCAGGGATTGGTAGCTCCAGAGCTATCCAGAGGTTGGTATGTCCAGATATTTGTACCCTAGATGTTACCTCCAGAGTCTGGTGTCCCAGAGCCAGTAGCTCTAGACGTTGATGTTCCAGGCATGGGTATCTCCAGATGTTGGTGTCCAGGTGCTGGTACCTCTAGAGGGCAACGAAGGTATAGCCATCTTCCACATGGAGACTGGAGGAGCTGATGTAGCCTTTGCAGGGTGACAACCTCCACCTAAGAACCCCTAGGGGACCCAACCTCCCCTCACTTTGAGGTCCATCACCCCCTTTTTCCAGGTGACAACACTAAGTGGAGTAGAGCCCCCCACAGACAAGATTCTCCAGCAAGGTCCTGGGAGAGGAAGCTGGACCTTTTGGAGGGGAAATAATGAAAAAAAGCAGAAGAAAAGTTGACAAGAAGTTGGGCTCAGGGCAACGTTGCTGAGATGGTGCAGGTGGGGCCCCTGGACTCCAGATGATGAAGTCAAGAAGCTGAAGTCAAGAGACGCAACAGTTTCCTGTAGAGATGGGAGATGCCCCCAGGGTACCTGAGCCATCAAAGAGCTCTTGGAGGAGAACTGGCTCATGAATCCTCAAGGCATTAGTGTGTTTTCCTGGCCTCCTCCCCAAGGGAAATGGCATAAGATGGTCCCACGGCCATATCACCTTGATTCTGCCCTGTGGAGAAGCTTCAACAGGCAGGTCTTGCTCATCTTCTTGATGGACAACCCTTCAGGCCAAGTGTTTATGTGTCTCCTCGTGAGGGACCAGCATTGATTTCTTGACCTTCTTCCCCTAGGAGGAGCCTCACTGTGTTAATCGGGACAGACACATTACGGGATGGGACAGGGCAAGTGAGGTTTATTACCAAGTTCCTGGTCCATCCGGCCTACAACCCCTACAAGAATGACAATGACTTCATGCTCCTGAAGCTGGACAGGAGTGTTTCGTTCAGTCACAACGTCAAGAAGATCAGATTACCCACGAGGTGTCCCATGGAAGGGATGACATGCACCGTCTCTGGTTGGGGCACAACCAAGTCCCCTGGAGGTACTGGCTCGTGATGGAGACCTCGGTGGAAGAGGTGGGATGGGGGAAAGCAATTGGGCAGGGGGGAAGGCTTGCCAAGGAGGCCAGGTGACCTTCTCAGCTGGGAAAATG
Organism: Scopus umbretta; assembly: GCA_013400535.1. Classification (NCBI taxonomy): domain Eukaryota; kingdom Metazoa; phylum Chordata; class Aves; order Pelecaniformes; family Scopidae; genus Scopus; species Scopus umbretta. The sequence continues at coordinate 4,169 of VZTL01002541.1, read as the reverse complement.
GGATAAGGGCTTCCCCTGTGACACCTTAACTCTGCCCAGCGAGCAGCTCCCCACGGAGAACGACTTCTAGATGGGTTTCCCCTTCGGGGTTAGGTTTCCTTTGTGTTGATCTACCCCTCTCTGATTGAGGCATCTCCGTTGTCCAGCTCCCAAAGAACCCTACCAAAAGTGTAATGACGTCTGCTCGGGCCTCAGCGCTTGGGGGCCGCCCCTTCTCACCATCTCTCTCCCCATCCCCACCTTGCTCTGCAGCAAAGCTGCCCCGAAATTTGCAGTGTGCCACTATCCAAACCTTTGGGAAGCGGAAGTGCGCCAGGGCATATGGCAACGCCATCACCCCCAACATGTTCTGCGCTGGCGTCCCCCAGGGGGGCATCGACTCCTGCCAGGTAAGCGGGGGGCGGGGCTGATGTCCTTTCAGCCACCTCTGAGGTTGCTGCTGAGGAAAGGAGGGTCTTGGTGTGGCTTTGAGGTCAAACACAAGGTGAGATGGGTCCATGCACGTCTTGGGTTCTTTCAACCCAAGCCATAAAACCAGGGAAGGGCCACGGCACGTGGATGGGTCCATGTAAGGTCTGGGTTCCCCACAACTACCTCATGCTTGAGCCACAGAGCTGGAGATGGGCCCTGGCATGTGGACAAGCCCATGCAAAGTTTGGGTTCCTCCATTATCTCCAACCCAAGCTATTATTTCCAACCCAAGCCATAAAACTAAGGAATGGCCATGGCACACGGATGGTTCATGCGAGATCTGGGTTCCCCACAGCTACCTCATACTCAATCCACAGAGCTGGGGGTGCGCCCTGGGCATGTGGACAGGGCCGTTCAAGGCTTGACTTCCTCCACCATTATCTCCAACCCAACCCATAAAATCTGGGAAGGGCCACAACACATGGATGAGTTCATGCAAGGTCCGGGTTCCCCACAGCTACCTCATACTTGAGCCACAGAGCTAGTGATGGACCCTGGCATGTAGACAGGTCCATGCAAGGTTTGGGTTCCTCCACCGTTATCTCCCACCCAACCCATAAAACCAGGGAAGGCCCACAGCATGTGGATGGGCCATGCAAGGTTTGGGTTCCAAACAACCACCTTCTGCTTGAGCCACGGAGCTGGGGATTGGCCACGGCATGGTGATGGGTCTATGCAAGGTTTGGTTTCCTCCTCCATTATCTCCAACCCATGAATCCAGGGAAGGGCCATGGCACGTGGATGGGCCCATGCAAGGTTTGGGTTGCCACCAACGACCTTCTGCTTGAGCCACGGAGCAGGGATGGGTCAGGGCATGTGGACGGGCCCATGCAAGGTTTGGGTTGCCACCAACGACCTTCTGCTTGAGCCACGGAGCAGGGATGGGTCAGGGCATGTGGACGGGCCCATGCAAGGTCTTTTGCCCCCCCCCTTCCCCAAGCGAGACCCACCACGTGCCCTTCTCCCCACAGGGTGACTCTGGGGGTCCATTGGTATGCAACGGGATGCTGCAAGGCGTGGTCTCATGGGGCATGGCTGTCTGTGGGCGCCGGGGACAACCCGGCGTCTACGCCAACGTCTGCCAAGCCGTGCCCTGGATCAGGGAAACCATGAGGAAGGAGTGAGACCTCCAGCTCCACCAATTCCATCCTCCCTGCCCCACCGGACCTCCCCTATGAGGGACTTCACCCCCTTATTGGTTGGGTTGGGCAGGAGAAAAAGAATTTCCCGGAATTCACTTGGGAAACAATGCAATTTAGGTTGAAAAATAAAGAAAAAGAGCGAAACCAGAGCGATGGCGTCGTGGAGGTGCTTGGGGGGACGGGGGTGGCCTCCAGGGCGCCCCAGTTTGCAGCAGAGATGGATGGGGGGATCCCCCCCAATCCCCTAAGACCTGTCCCACCCGGTGGGGGGTGAACTGGATTGGTGGAGGCACTGGGAACACTGGGGGGAGTAACCAGATATGGGTGGGATCTGAGGGGGGCACTGGGAGCACTGGGAA
>VZTL01002538.1:0-16297 GCA_013400535.1 Scopus umbretta | reverse complement strand
AAAGTCTACCAGATCTAATACTCGCAAATTGATGTTCACGTTGGCCTGATTTCACCTAAGGTACAAATGTTAAGACAGACAGTTGGAACAAGTGGCAAGGAATGTGATATCTTTATGTAGCAGACACAATCTTTAAAGAAAACCTGGATACTTTTCTCAAAAGATATAAGCATTAGTGCATGCAGAAGCGCTGGCATATTCTATATAGGTCAGACTGAAAGGACAGAGGGGAACTGCAAAAGGTTAAGAAAAAGGCAAAAAACCCCACATTAAAAAGTGTAGAATTACTTCTGCATAAAAAATAATTACATGAAGACTCTTCAGTGAAGATTCCTAAGTGAGGGCTCTTCAGCCTAGAAAAAAGAGACAACTGAATGAGGTATATGACAAAGGTCAATAAAACCTAAGTGCACAGAGAGAGTGAATGGGGATTGACTGTTCACCATGTGTTCCACTGTGAGAGCTGGGAAGGGCACCAGATAAAACTAACAGAAGGCAGATGCAAAACAAACAAAAGGAGGTGGTTTTCCACACAGCATATGGCCAAGTTTTGGATAGCAATATTTTACATGGGTTTGAAAAGCGAGTAGGCAAATTCGTAAAAGAAAAACACATGACTAGTCATTAATTTAATCAAAGCCATATCTGTCTTCAAATAATCAAAGGGTGGGAGAGTGTATGGGAGAAAATTCACACATCATTATCTTGTCATATGCTTCTAGAGGCAGCTGCCTTTGACCACTGCAAGAGATATTCTTATATTCTTCACAGAGTATTATGAAATTCTGAAAATCACTATGAATGTTTTTTATGTTATTATAGATGTTTTATAAAAAGAGAGTATACTGTTTCGGCGATTTAAGGTATACTGTACCATAAATGGCATATTTTCCTTGAGGTATAAATTAACCTATTTCTTTTTTCTTTTCCTTAAAGGTAATAGGAATTGTAGCAGGAGGTGAGATAACATTTTATATTTGCCATCTCTTGCTCTCATCTCTTAGACCATCTAAAAAAAAGGGTGCAAATACTGTTCATAAGCTTATGTTCCTATGATTGTGACTAGATTCAAGCAAAAGATCTATACAGATATTGCAGGTTTTTTCATGACTTCCAATCTTGAGCTGAAGTTGGTCCCTCAAATATTCCAGATACTGTTTCTCAGTAACTTCTACTTCCTGAAAAAAGTCACCAACCCCCAGAAATTTGGAAGTAACAAATCAGTTATAACAGATCAGTCACTTAGTAATGCAATCTCTCTTCCATTAAGCAGCAGCAGACAGAAAACCAAAACCAAAACCAAACCCACAACCAACTCAAAACCAAAGGGAAAAAACCAGCACAAATGGCAGAAAGAAAACAAGGATAAAAGAAATAATTAAAGAAATGGGTAATGCCAGTACAGAAGAAAAAAAAAAAAAAAGGCTTAAAAATCCACTTACCATAAGCCCCTGTATTTCCCCTTAATATGAATGGATAAATCTCAACTACTGGCCTGTGTGAAGTGTGACTTTCCATATTAACTGGCTATATAATGTGGTATAGAGAAGTCAATTAGCTGAGTGCCTTTGAATTCTAAGTCTCTTTCCATTTCTCTGGAAGTAACCTAAACTGCCATCTGTCATTTTGCCAGCCATTTTCTGCAGGAATCAAGTGTTTCAAAATTCCTCTTCCTGGAGATAGCCTGTGTTGTGTTTAAACAATACAAAAATACAAAGCTGATTAAAAACTCAACAGCTAAGACTCAAAGAAAAATGCCACAGGTCACAAGACCTGCTATGATGGCAGGAATTAATAAATCCAAGAGCTTGCATTCCATACCTTAGAAAATAATTTAAAAGCTGTAGCAAACTTGACCTGTATATACAATTGCAATACAGCAGAATTAAACATATCACTCATGGAAGAGAGTTTCTAGGATAGAGGTGACTACAGTGGAAGTGTTCATAAATGCACTTCACTTTTGTATACTGCACAGAGGCTAGCTGGGCCCCATGATGAGAACCAGTTCATTGTCTGAACATGGTAACTGTGTGCATGGATGAAGGTGCCAGTTACACAATTTGAGCAGGTTATTTTTCAGCAAGGCAATCTACACCTTGCTATGGCCAGAATAAATTAGACTGGTATACTTACAGTGCTACATTATTTTTGAGGAGTATGTAGCTCCACAGCAACAAATACAGTCTCAAATCAGGTCAGTATTTCACATATCTTTTATCAAGTAGGTATTAACAAGGCTTGCACCATTTACAGTCTTTTCTTCTATACACAGCTGTAAAAACCCAGTGAAAGATTAAACTGTAGTCAAAAAGAATGAAAGCAAGCCATCAGGATTTTCCGCTGTTCAAAAAACTGCTTTTGTAGAAATAAACATTAAGACATCAGAAAATAGACATGAAAATCCTTTGAGAACATATTTTTATTTCAGAGAGCGATAAAAATGTGGTAATACTTCTAGATTTTTTCCAGGTAGTTGAAAAAAAAATGCTTATAGAAGTAATGTGTCATGTAGTTACTTCTGTTCAGGTCCAAATAGCTTAAAGTTTACAAGTCATACAGTTTACTCCATCTACCTCCATCTCCTGTAAGACTAGTGTAGATGGTTTCTTTCAAGGCATTAGCTTTGAAATTATTTGGCCAGTAGCTATGTTAAGTATTCCAGCCTCACTAAAAACCAAAACACCACCTCACCCCCAAATCAACCTGCACAGTATACTTGCATTTTTCTCTTCTCGCAGTACCCCACCACTAGTATAAATTGCTATCTGCTAGCAACCTAATAAAACAAATACTAACAGGCTCTATGAACACCTACAAAAATGCAACTTTGGTTGGAACAGTTCTTCTGGTGATGCATTTAGGATGTTGTTTCATCTTGCACTTTGCAATCAGTTTCTTCCTTCAGCTGTAACCACTTGATGCTAGCAGTGGCCATGCCACTTTCAGCCTACTTGATAGATCTGGAAGCATGAACTATAGGCTTATTCATAAGCAAAACTTTTAATTAAATGAGATTTGCAAGTTTGATCCATTTTAGAGGGAGCTATTGGATATGGTTACCTACAAACTCAGCAGGCTAGTATTAAATGGTATTTCTAGCTGTTCCTATGAGGTTGAATTCATTGACCATTGACAGTGTCACAGCAGCTGGACCGCCTTTGGGAGAGATTGAATGGGTTGTATGGAGGCTGCCTCAGGGTTTCTTGGCAATATATTTCCAGAGTCACTTCAGGGCAAAGTGACCCTGTGCACTAATGAATCCTACATCTCCATTTCACATTACACCTGGAGGCATTTTTCCCTTCTCTGAAAGTGTATGGTGTAGATCTGTGCAGTGCACAGAAGCCTCAGATGTGCTAGTCACGGCAATTAACAAAGCAGAACAGGCTGTGTCAGGGGAAAACCATGCCAGATTTGACAGCCTGAGACTGGCAAGACTGCTGTAGGTGGATGCCCTCAGGTCCAGCCTGCAGCAAGGATAAGCATATATTCCCAGTAGGCACATGCACACAGAGCACACACATGCACCACAGGCACACATGCATACACAGGTGGATGCAGGCAGACACACAGAGTGCTCACATAAACACAGCATGAAGAGCCTCATCCTGCTCCCCTCTCTGGCTGAGCAGGATAGACATCCACCGTGGATGGAGAATGTGGACCTCTCCAGCAGCTGGACTCAGACACTCACTCTGCCCAGCAGTTGCCCATGGATCCCAGTCTCCCCAGTAGCTGTCACTGGTTATAGGAGCCCCAAAGGGTCACAGCCTTACTCCAGCTGCTGGTGCAGACCATCTCAGACACACACACCCAGACACACACATATGCACTGAGCTGTCTGGGACTCCCCTGGGCCCCAGTATCCAACTCCCCTCCACTCTGTGGTCTCCCCCTTGCAGAGGCACACCACACATCTTTCCCTTAGGAACATCCAGACTCTGCAGCTTCTCTAGCAGCTGGCTGGGACTCTCCTGGTCCCCCTAACAGACAGCTCCTCCTATGGTCTTATCCTTGAAGGCATGCACACAGACCTGGCTTCCGGGCCACTTCACCTACTTGCCAGCTACAGTTAGTCCACCTGATCTTCACTAGTGGTCACACACCTGCACTCACTCCAGGTGCCAGCACCTCGGATGCACAGGCCCTCCAGCCTGTGGTCTCGCTTCAGCTGCTCACCCTGAGACCTCTGTATGCACACACTCACACAGAACACTGCCCCACACCCCTGAAAGAGTTAGAAATTAATATGAGAAGATAGAACAGACTGTGCTAATCAGGCACATGGAATGGGCAGACAAGCGTACCGACCAGCATACTGTTTACAACCAACCAGCCCTGTCACCTTATCAGTCTAGGGTCCCCTTTTTGTTCCTCCCCAAATCATCTAAATCACTCCCCTTCCCTATCTTTGGTTTCTTCCCTAAACAGCCCTTAGTATGTCCTCTGCAATCCTGAAATGCTCTTCCCTTAACACATCCCAGGCCTCTAGGCAGAACCCCCCATCAGTTCCAAAGGTGCTCCAGCCTTGACTTTTTGTGCTGGGTGTCACGTCTGGGCCACAGGGCTGCAGGTCTCTTGGGAGAGCGCTGGAAGAGCCCGGACAGGCTGCCCCCTCCTCTGAGCCCTTAGTTTGCGTTCCCACCTTCCTTTGGTCCCCTGCGCTCCTCTGGGTGTGTTGAGGTGGGTCTCTAACGGGCCGATGGCTCCTGTGGTGGGCCTGCGAGCAGGCAGTTGCAAAAGTTAAAATTGCCTAGGTACAGATAAAATATACATTGTACAGGCTTTCTAAGACTTAGTGACAAGTTATACATTTTAACAAGAAATATTTTCGGTGTTGATTCCTAGGAAAGATGTTTTGTTTGATTGTTTGTTTTAGATCACTGAACTTTGCTGCTCTTCACAGGAACTAAACCCATAAGAATTATGACTATCCCATCTACTTAGCAGTCACTTCACAGCTATAATTATAGACAATTTAAAACACAGTTATTACTTTAAACTACTTAACACCAACCAAAAGCTGAGCCAGGAACTACTGAGCACATAAAATTCCCAGTATTATCCCAAATATAAAAGACAGAGTATCTGAGGAAAGAAAACATACATGAATATGGAGCACATCAACATTTTCAAGATACATGTACAGAAAATTGTGTAGAGAAGTTTTAAAATTCTCTGATATATAAAGATGAAGCTATTAAGGTATATGTTACTGGGCCACTGGGCCAAAGGCAAGATTTACTATTAAAAATGAATATATATATATCTCCACATGTCACATTCATAGTATACTCAAGAGTCGATGGATCCACCTACCTCTTCCTGCTATAAGCAGAATTAAATGAGAAGCAAACTAATGCAAAATGCTTCTCCCTAGACTCTCTGTCCAACATTTTTCTGTCACAGAAATATAACGGAGGGATTAACTGTAGAGGGCTCACATTAACACACAGTTCATTTCCCCGACCTCTTAGGGAAAGAAGAGACCATTTTGGCCTTCTAACACATTTTGCATTTTAAAATGTTGTGCTGTGAAGAATATTGCTCTCTTGACACAGTTTCAGCCTCTTATTTCCAGAGCACTGCATAAAAGCATGTGTCACGCCATTCTTCAAACGTATTAAAACTGCTTCAGCTCTGAGCACAGCCTTATTCAAGCTCTTCCTTGCTGTACACAGGCAATTGATGTGACTAAAGCCACTTAAGGTTTTGTCACTATTGGACACTACACAGGCCCTCTCCAACCTCTACCATGCAGCCTTTGTTACTGCCTGAGAGAATTACATCCTTTTATCAGCTGAACTATACTCCCCAAATCACCAAATAACCTCCTACTTCTAGTTGCTTACATACATGGTTTCCTTGAGCTCTAACCTTGTTTTGCCTCTTTGGGAACCTGGTAATTTGCACAGACTTTCCTCATAAATTCTCTCCCACATCTTAGCAGAGTGCCCTAGCCTCAGGGTGAGGTTTTGGGGTTTTTTTCTTCCCCCTTGAATTGAGCTTTCAGGATCTCATCCTAGGATAAAGGTGCTCTTCCTCCCGGAAATGAATCCTTTCCTAAAAATGTTCTATTAGCCATCTTCGTCTCATCTGAGGCTGCCTCACAGAGCCTTCCCATGTTCAAAAAACAATTAACTGTCTCTAATAGGTTTCAGGCTATGTTCTGAATTTTCTTGCCCATGCTGTTATTCTCTTCACATATCAGACCCTGAGGTATGTTTCTATAATAATAATCTAAAAAGTCAAGACATGCCTCTGTAGTAGAGAAGAAGAACTGTTTATTAAGAACATACCACAAGATTGCACCAAAGCTAGGAAAACAACAGGTCATAGGGTTGAAGGAGGCTTTTAAGATAATCAGGTTTGATCTCCTGCCATTAGCACATCTCAAAAATAGTTCAGGTTTCTTGCCTCCACCTGGAAGCCTGAACCCGAACTATGTTGCTCTGTTAATTTACATACCTAATACTCCCAATATTACATATGTAATTTATAATCAGGATGAAAATAAAATCCATTATGTCAAGTCTGTTTTGGATTGGCTGAGAAAATTGGGGCATTTATTATGTCCATATCATTAGCTGATTAAGACAGAATGTATGTTAAAACCATTACATCATGCTCAATTCATTAGTCAAAAAGGTTTAGTCATTTTCAACTGCTAATGCCATTTCTCAAAGGAAATATCTTAGACATGCAAGATAAATGCATCTTATTCAACTGAAAAGTTGCCAAGCATGCTTCAAGATCTCAAAGCTGTAAGTTCTTACTCTGGAAGTATTCTAATTATTTTTCATTGTATAAGAAAGATAAGATGGCTATTTTTCTAAGAGAAAGTAACAAGTAGGGAGTGTTCCTACTTAAGGAAAAAAAACTGACAGACAGAACTAGATAAAGGACAGTGTGCCGTATTTTTCTGTCATCACACAGACAAATCATGACTAAAAAAATCCAGGGAAAAATACTCCAGCTACCAACACATTTCTGGGAAGTAAATGTAAGAAAGTTAAGTATATCAGAGCATATAGTATACAGAAAGAAATTACTAAACCCAAGCATTTCAGTCTAGCCTGGAAATCATAGGGTCAAAAGAACTCTTCTTTTTCTTGACAGTAACCATGACTGTGGTACAAAAAATAATCTTCATGACGATGGCAGCCCTGTACATAAACACAGTTAAAATGGTAAAAATATTTGCAAATTTAGCATATTCAAATTGACTTGTGAAGTCATACGAGCATTGCAGGAGGAAATGTAGCAGGAACAGGCTTTCCATTTCTGCTAATGCCAGGACTATATCAAAGCAGAGCAGAGTGTGGCCATGGGTATTTTTTTCAGGACATGTATACGGGAAAATAACACAAAAACCTACAGTGCTGCCAAGGGGCATGGTAGATTAAATCATTAAAAGAGAAACCCATGGAGAAACTGGAGGAACTGATATTTAGTCCTTAGTGAGAGTAAATCTGATATTTACTCATTATTGTTCCTCTTTTTTGTCTGACCCACTGTTTCCTTAAACCTACAGCAGCTGAAGTGGTAGGCAGCTTGAGTGGGCAGAGAGTGAGCACCGCAGAACTCTGCTACTGTTGCGACATCACTGAGAAGACTGCTAGGAGTAAATGCATCCTCAGCCCTGGCACCATGTGGCTGCAGCAACTGGCTCCCTTAAACCTGTTCTCTGTCTTTGGGTGGAGGAAGAAAGAAGGCAACATGGCAGAGACTAAGATTTTAAGAGAATAATTGCAGAAATCACAACATATCGTGTTCCCACGATAATCCTAGAGCTGGAAATCTATGGATAGTTGGCAAGAAGCTTTCAGTGCAGTACATTTCTAGAAAAAAAACCAAATAACATTATCCTTCTAAACAAAGAATGCTAATTATTGCTGTAAATTCTCCCAGGCAAAATCTAACATCATGGTATTTTAATATGTAGTAGAGTCTTTGCTTTGGTCCAACATCTGCCTTTCAAAGAAGCGTAATCTCAGCTTTCTATTTTTGTTTTCTTATTGCTGTGGTAAAAGATTTGCTTTTCTAAATCTGAGTCTTATCTTCTGTCTGTGACCTGAGCGATATGTCTTTCTTTCCAAGGAACACTTGCATCAGTCCTGATGGGTTTTACAATGAACACAAAGAAGTTACTTTTGTTATTCATTACCCAGCTTCTATCTACACCAAATTATGAATTCCTTAGCATGACCGAGATAATGAGTTAGAACAGGCAGATATCCAGCAGTTGTGCCTTGCTGATATTACTCCCACACATCACTACAAGCATGGACAATTCACAGAAAAGACAATGAAGTGGCTGCTTTAAATAAAGAGGCTGCTTTAGAGTAGCTGCCTGAGTCTGGAAGGAATCAAAACTGCTTTAGGTACAGCTGATAGTGTACCACGGAACAACATTTCAACAGCAGAAATTGTGGGATCAATAGTTCTCACGAACAAGTATGCTGTATGTAACAATCATGAGTTAACATTTCAGTGAAGATTTTTTTTGCCAGCTATACTTTTCTCCTTTTACTAGCAGGGCAACTAAGTACACACAGGCTGACCATGATTATTTAACTAGGCTGCAAAGCCACAAACTACTCATTTCCTGTGTGCGATAAAGTTCTTCTGTACGCTGCCTCATGGTCCATGATCTGTGCTTTTGATTCTTGGCCAAGACACAGCTATCGCACCTGCAGAATGGTGCACTTCTTGACTGGCTCAGTAAAGAAATCTCTTTGCCATTGGCACATCACCAAGGCTGCCTGTCCTAGAAATAAAAGGTGTCCCTGTTAGAAGGTAAAGAGCTGAGAAGGCAGCAGTGAATGAGGAGATCAGGGACAGAAGGAAGAGGCAGCAAGTTCCCAAACAGATAAATCTAAAGAAAGCTCTTGAGTGTGTCATTGAAGCCTGGCCAAAATATGTTTAACGACTTTTTGGAGATAAGAAATACTACTTATAAAGACTTTTTTGGTGAGGGTCTTCATTGTTCATTAAGACAAGATGACTGAGTTGTCTGCAGGGAGGTGGGAAGACTATTTTTATCAGATGAAAAAAGCTCTCCGGCACTTTAGAGCATGTACAAATTTGAAGACACACTATGTTAGATAGGAGAGGACACAGATGACTATCAAAGAAACCAGATAAGGCAAAAAAAGTTAAAACCATGTGTGTTGTTGGGTATGGGTCTTTTACTCAGCTTGCTACACTTGGGAGGATGCTTAAGACCCCCTGAGCCCCCTACAGTGCCACACAATGTCTTCTCTGGTTACAGTCATCACTGTGGGGCATTTAAGAGGGTCTGTGGGACAAAACTATTCAAGCAATTGAGAAATGGCAGTAAGACTCCATGTACTCCACTATTACTGGTACTATTGCTAGGCACTGCTACTATTGCACTATTGCTACTTACATCATGCTAATGATGCAATTGTGACCATTGCTTTTGAGAAATGAGATGGAATGGTTTGAAAACCAGTCTATTAAGATTATACTGAAGGCACTAGTCAGGAGAGGAACAGAATTAATTCATCGGAAATTCTCTTGCAGAAAAGATTCCAGCAGTTTCTTAATATCAGATGACACAGGCAGATAATGAACAAAGGTGATTTTAAGACATTTCTACCTTTTATTCTTCACATCAAGATACCTTCTGAACCAAGTCAGCATTTGAATTTCCTAGTTGTTTTTGCAGTCAACTTTGAGAATAATGTGAAGGCAGATTTTTTTTTTGCAAGAGTAGAGTTAGAGGGTATACTAATAAAACATATAAACTGAGGGTTAATCAATCAGGAAAATCATGATTCTTCTTCCAGATACAAAGAGACTTTATTTTGTATTTCATTTGCCTACACATCATATTCCAGTGGGATCCAAAAACGAAATAATCAGGGCTAGCTTTTTTACTTTCTGTCTATAGCAAAAGAACAGACAATATTTGTCCTGACCCACAAAGAGCAGATAAGAGAAAGATATGGTCCTATGGTTTCGCATAACAGTTTAACAGTTAGATCACGATAATTAAAGGAATATCTAACAGGGTTCACAACTTTATAAGGCTTTAGCAACACTTTAATATGGAAAATTAGCCCCCTTTATCGTATTTGGTTTTAGATGGTACTTTCGAATCCAGCCGCTTCAGCAAAACATATTTATTTTGCTTTCCTGCCATCTTGTGGCTTAACCGCAAAATGCACTTAAAAATAAGAGGTACTATTGCTGGTTTGTGAAGAAATTGCCTTTTAAATACTATTTGGCCTAAGCTGTGCTCTAGACCACCACCCCTCCTCCTAAACAGCACTGCAGCTTGCAACAGCATGGACCTTCAGTCCAACGAGTTTCTCCAACAACTTGATCCCACAGAAAGAAATTGTGCCAACTAGCCCAGATGGCAATGGGCCATTCTGTCTTCCAGAGACTGTTCCCTTGACCCAGATCCGGATAAGGCAGTGACTGACTTACTGCATTCACATTCCTTATTTAAATATACTGGTTTGAAAGTGATTATGTAAGAAGTGAACTGAATTCTAGTCTGGCTTACTTATTAGCTGAGACAAATGCTACCAGTGCTATACCAGTGAAACATGCAAGATCTTTAGCTACGCTTCTCACCATCTAGAAAGTTGCATTTGGGAATATGTGTAAGTGCTAAGAATCCAGTCTTAGCCTTTCAGGTTTATTTCACATTTACAAGGAATGGTCAAGGCAGCTGATTTAATACAGCTGTTTTAATACAGCTCATATTAGGCAAACAAACACAAAATCCTAATGCCATTTCCACAGTTATATGGGGCACAAAATAAAGACTTGCTTTCCATCATCCTGTGATGGAAAAGCAGCACATTGTACATTTACCCAAATTCAGCCAAAGAAGTTAATAACTTGTTGAAGGTCAGACATGAAGAATATTGGAGGTTTTCTACAGAGTTTTTTTGTTGTTGTTGTTGTTGTGGCTCATTTTTTAACAATATTGCAAGAATCACTAGCTAGCTGACTATTAGAATGGCTCCACTGACTGAACTGCCCAACAGCTAATCAAAGGTCTTTCTTTTCTTCATACCTGTGACATATTCCTTTGAAAACAAAGAATCATTTTGCCGATATTGGATTAGAAAAGGCCTCCTACCACAGACTTATAGTCAGTTGGATTTAGTGGCTCATGTGACAGTGGGTGAATAATATTTGTGCATATTTTTAGCAAGAAATCAACTCTTAAGAGTCAAGACTTCACTGGCTGATGTTCCAAGAGAGTCAGACTTCTCCAGCAGTTTTCTTGCCAATTGAAACGCTATGCTAGTCTGACTGGAAACACCAGGAGTGGTTAGGGGCAAAACACTTCCACTGGTCTATTACTTAGTGAGACATTTTCTGGGCTATATAATTTCAGAGGAGTTGGTAGAGTTTCAAGAAAAAAATGGTTTCAGTTAAATATCAGGCCTGCTGTGCAACTTGCAGAATGTTCTGTGCAGGACATTTCAAGACCAAGGTTTTCCAAAGCAACTTCTTCTGGAAGTTCAGCTTTCAACTGTTCTTCTACTTACAGCTGAATTGCAAACCTGGATACTCATATCTTATTTCCCTGACAGAGAACATGAATCAGGTGGTTAGAGAGATGAAAAAAATATGAGTCAACTGCAGGTGAAAAGTAACTGCAGGATTTCTCATGAGATCCTCATAAAGAAGCTGTTGAAGTACCGGCTGGATGAGCACAGAGTGAAGTGGATTGAAAAATGGCTGAACAGCCAGGCCCAGAGGGTGGTGACTGGTAGCACTAAGTCTGGTTGGAGCGATGTGCCCTAGGGATCAATACTGTGTTTGATGCTGTTTAACATCTTCATTAATGAGCTGGATGATAGGGCAGAGTGCACCCTCAGCAAATTTGCTGACAACACCAAACTGTTAGGAGGGGCCGATACACCAGAGCATCATGCTGCCATCCAAAGGGACCTGGACAGACTAGAGAAAGGGGCTAACAGGAACNCAGAAGTCACTGAAAAACTGGACAATTGCAGAAATATGGTAACTGGGGGAAAAGTAATTCTGGCAGGGGGAGATTGCAACCACCGACTCAGTTAAGGGATGAAAGCATTACCCCCCACAATCCTTTTGAACATGTGCAGTGAATTAAAATTGCACTGTAGCTTTAAAATTAAGTGGAAAAGATACAGACCAATGGAAGTAGAAGAGGATGCTCAGTCAGTTCAATGATTATGTATTAGATAGACATGGTGCGTTAACTGTCATGTATAAATGTCAAAAAGAACTTCACTAGGTGTGCTTGATTTGTGGAAATATTCCACCTTGCACCCTGCACCAAGCACTGGCACAAGTTGCCCAGGGAGGTGGTGAAGTCTCCATCCTTGGAGATATGCAAAAGCCATCTGGATATGGTCCTGGGGGGCACCCAGCTCTAGGTGGCCCTGCTTGAGCAGGGGAGCTTGACCAGATGACCTCTAGAAGTCCCTGCCAGCGTCAACCATTCAGTCATTCTGTGATTCTATGTGTCTGCAGTGAAGAACAGTTTTAAAGGGTTATAAATCCCTTGTTTTTTGTGCAAGACACAAGGCATGAGTCTAGAAAGTCTGAATGTCACCATGAAACTTGGTGCCTGTGCAAAGGCCCCAGACCTCCAGAACTCTGACATATGTGGAGTGTTTTCTACCTTTCACAGCTAAAAGCAGCATATCTGAAAAAAAAGCCCCAACAACATTTTGAACTGTATTCACAGCTGTAAGTACTTTCCACTGCTTGAGATCTCTCGCACCAGTGAGCAGGTTCAAGCAGGTTAGAGTCTAATGTCCTGGTAACAGTTAGCACAATGACCAGATCAGGAAAACTGAGCAGTCAGAAGAGAGTAATGGAAAACACAGTGATCATGACCAAATTGAGCACTGGTCTAGGAACAGATCAGTTGATCAATTAACCAATCATAGCACTCTTCAATATCCTACAGAAATTACTAATCTGAAAAAAAAAAAACCAAAATTCATTAGTGATATCTCAGATAGAATTGTACTACAGAACAAATATTGGCACAGCTATTGCAGCTGCATTTAGTAATTGCACAACTACTAAAAAAGACTCAGACTCAGAATAAATATGTTGGACTACCTTCGTAATCACCCTGCACTGATACACTGTAGTCTATTTACCAGAAAACAAATAGTTTAAAAATCCAGCAAGAAAATGCTGCTTTTTCCCCAACAGTGTTAAACAATACTGGTATTTAGTTACATTTTTCTTCTCAAACAGTTGTGTAATTGCTCTTGCCAACCCATCAGTCGAAGGGAATGCAGATGCCCAAAAGAATAAAGGATGCCAAGCCCCATTATCTCCAGACTTCTGCATGGGAATTCTCTGCCACCTCTAATTGCGCAAGCCTTAGTCAACCCTTGTATGAAGCAGAAAACTCCTAATGAAGCAGAAAATTGGAAAAAATCCCAGCTTTTCATCTTGTCTGTAGCTATTGATTAGCTAGTAAAAAGCAGTCAGAAAACAGGAAGCCTGGTAACACTGATCTTGGATTGGCCTTTCTATTTCCAAACTTTAGATTTGATTCTGAAGAGCAGTATTAATTTATTCTAAAGGGAGATTCTGTATCTCTGTATGATCAAGCCAGCTCAATAGGCAAGAAGCAGCCTTGGGAGGACAAAATGTGGTGTAAAGTGCCTATTAGACAGAAAAGGCTTTCTCAATAACTTTTTTAGAGTTCTCTGTGTGACACAAGTTTTAAGTTTCAGACTATTAAATGCATTGATAATGAGCGCCTGTTAGCCTTCTATCTGGAAAAGGCACCGGTCAGTTTGGAGACATCTAAATTTAAGAGAAATATATTAATCAGAATAACTTTAATGAGGCAACTATGTGCCATTTGTTCTTGTTCTTCCAGCAGCTGGAGTTCAGGTTTGATAGAGTAAAATACTTCAATACTGTTTTGGACTGGAACCAGCCTGCTAATTGTCATATAGGACTAAGCACATTAAATATTAATAGTTCTATACCCTTTGTTACAAAAGCACAATTTGGTCCAGTGTGTTTGGTAAACTGCATTTTATTACCTCTAACACATTTGCAAGATGTTAGGGTTAGCTGTGTTCCTTGTATTTGAAAACCACCTGAAGTGTCCTCCTTACTATTTATTATACAGTCCACAGAGGAACACCTTCAGCAATCAAACCCACTTTCAGGCACGGGTTAACTAAAATTAATTGCCACTAGTCAGTCTCACACTTATCCATACAACAGTATTTCTAGGATGAAATATCAGGCATTCTAAGACAACAGGTCTTCTTCATGGAGGTGAATGCAGCAGTTTGCAGGATAAATTTTATTTTATCAAGTTACTTTCAAGTGGGTGGACAGAGGTATTTTGGGCTTTTAACAGTGTTCATGGATCCCACTTGTCGTGATAATAAAATTTTCCCTGTGCAAGCTGTGGTGTGACAAAAGGAACAGATGTTCTTCTATAGCGATACTGCATACCTTTGGGATGACATGGTTCTGCTGTAATTTGAGAGCTGTACAGGAGCTACTGCTGCAAAGATGTGCCACAGAGGTGAGGAGGAAGGAACAGCAAAGGCTCAGCAACGGCATGGTTAACAGCATTTAACATTTGTCTCCCCAAAGCAGTTTCCTCACATAGGCATAAGTTCAAGCTAGTAGCACTGTAGGTATTGCTGTAGCTAGTGAAGGAATATACCCAGAAAATGTATGCAGCAGCATTTGCACATCAATATCTCAGGTGCTTCACTGACACTTTGCACTGCAAAGCTGGGAAGCCTAGAAGATATGGAATTACCCATCTCACTGTGGTGAAGAAGGAATTTATAAGCCCTGAAAGCAGCCAGTTGGCCCAAATCATAAAACTGAGTATCAGAATACAGAGTATCCAGGAGCTTGACAGAAGACTTACAGACCTCCTAGGCTTAAGAAATTTGCTGTATGAGCAGCCAGAACAGCTTTCAAGAGATCAGGCAGCCTTCCATTAAAATCCATCCAGCCCATGGAAACATGATACATTTCTACAAATAAGCTTTTATTCAAAAAGCATCATTTTTCAATAAAAAAACTTGTCATTCCCTCCTTCAAGAAAAAGAAGTCTCCCTCTTAAAGAAAGAACAAGCTCACATTGGTGGTTTAAACTAAGTAAGAGCCCATGGGGAAGACAAGTGATACTTGCAGGCAAAAACCCACAGGACTTCAGGAAGTGCAATAGGCCAGGGAAGAATGGAGAAAGCATCCAGGGGCTGGTCAGATGTACACTTTTTCAATCACATGACAAGAGTCTGAAAGAAGACTGGTGAAACACATTCCTATAATGTTGCTACGCTTTCAGCTCAAAACTACTCTTCTGATTGTGTATTGTAAAATTTCAAGGATTAGATGTAAGACATCTTCACTTTTTGTTTAGTATGTCCTTAAAAGCACGATCTTTGTTTAGAGACCATTTTCATTTAAGGAAAAATGACGGAGCTGTAAAGTGCAAGGGGAACTAGGGGCAGTGCAAAAAGCCTGGTGTAAAGCAAGGAACTGAGAACACAACCACAGTCAAACCATTCATTTTGGGAGCCAGCATCAGCCAAAATGAACAACATATTACCGCACAAAGATAATCTGTTGTACCACTCTTTCTAACCACCTATTTCTTGCCTCATTTCTTTTTCTGACCTTCCAAGATTTTTGCCTTTCCACGTGGATGTTGCCCATTGTGATTCTGTTGGACTGGGTTGGATGAAGTCCAGTGAACAGTGCAGCTCTGCAGGAAATGAGCAGTTATGCATACTTTGAAGTTTGCTTCAGCCTGACCACAGATGCTGCCTTATTCCTAAGAAGAGTCTGATCTGCTTGCTGCTTTACAGAGCAAAGCAAAACTTCAATACTTCCTCAAAATTATGAGTGAATGATCTGCTCAGCCTGGTGGCAGAGCTGAAAGAGGAAGTGGACAGGTTAGGGAGTATCAGGGAGTGTGAGAGGGAGATAGACTGATGGAGCCACACCCTACCATCCCTGAGGCCAAGGCAGCAGATGGAGGCTCCACGAGAAGCAGAGGATCTCCTATCCTCTTGCCATCAAGCAGAAGGAGGGGACCTAAGAGACGGAGGGGAATGGAAACAGGTCCCTGCTCAGGACAGCAGGTGAATCCCTCCTGGCCTCCCTCACCTTCCCAGTTAGTCTTACACAACAGATATGGGGCTCTGGAACTTGAGGGCCAGCCAAATGAGGATGTAGGTGAAGGTCCATCCCAGGGGCTGCCTAGGGTGATTCAGTCAGCCCCACGCATTATGATTGCCTCTGT
>VZTL01002536.1:3124-28406 GCA_013400535.1 Scopus umbretta | reverse complement strand
ATAAAGGAGGAAAGGGGCGGGGGGGGGGAGGGGGGCAGCAGGAAGTTTCCATCTCCAGTGTCACCCTGTGGAGAGGAGAACTTCCTTCCTTCCTCCTAAGTTGGTAGAAAGTAGGAACAAATGAACTCACCATACCGGCTTGAAGATGCAGTGTGTCATTTTAGGGTACAGAGGAGGAATATAGACTGGAGCTTCCTCCAAGTTTCATGAGCCCTCAAATCCTTGCCGAAAGGTCCGAGCAGACTGGTATCTCCAAAAGAGCTGCTGCTGCTTCAGGGAATCTGTCAGACGAACAGAGGCGGCTTATTTAAACAGCAGTTTAAGAAGGTGGAGGGGAAAAGAAGTCCTAACATGCAAGCAGTAGCATCAACCTAAGAACATCCCTCCTGATGTCATGACATTGGTCTGTTAGGCATCCATGGGCCAGTGAAAACAGTAGCAAACTAAAAATATTCAAAAAAAAGTACTATTCTCAGTTGGCCTGAAAACTGTAAAATTTGGCAGCACATAGCAGTGGCAGCATGCCCAAACAGTGAGGGACAAGGTTATGGCCTCAGTCCCTGAGTGCTTGCCAACATCTGGCAGCAGATGCTAAGGGAACACATGCTTCCCATTACACCAGCAGTTAGAGGATCCATTAGATAGCATCCTGCTCCCAGAACTATCAAGCATTAGCACAAAGCACTTATGATCAAGACTGTCAAGGAAGAGGGGGCAAAGCATCTTTTCAGAACACCTCTCTTTAGCTGCTGCATTTAAATGCATTCCCATTGATTACAGACTATGGTAGCATTTGAAAGATCATTTCTTCTTTTTTTCTATACAACTTACTATGTTGATTTTTTTTTTCCTATATGTGCAAGAATCTGAATCAGATAAAATGCAGAACTAACTTCAGAATACCAAACACAGCATATGGCTGTTCCTCTGATATTCTTTTGTGACTGAATTTATGGAGAAATTATGATGATTTGGTAGAATCGATTCTAGGACTTCAACATAAAGAAACAAGCTCGTAACAGCTAAGCAAAGGAGTCCTTTCCTTACCTACCTCTACCACTAACTTCAGCAGCCAGCGTTCCCATGAACACCAGTGGAAGGCGTGCTATTGTTTGGCACACATTACCACCATCACCCTCTGCATCTGATTAAAATGAAAAAGACAAACAGTTTTTCAGAGGCACAAAGATGCAGATGCCTGAGCACCTAACCCCCATAGATGCACGGCTACAAATAATGTCCAAGAAGACAGGAACTATTACAACTACACACAGGAGACAAGCTGAAGTTAACAAGCACTTGAATTCTCCTGAGACATGCAGTGATCAAAGCCTTGACTTAGCTCTACACCCTATGGTTTAGATGTATCTCCGTAGTTGACTGAAAAGAATAAAGCGCCTGTAAAGAAGCATTTCACATCACTTTAATTTACAAGAACACTCGATACTTGAAAAGAGTACAATTCATTAACAGTTTTCAGGCATCTGACAAAAAGATACTGAGCACTGATGTCCTTTTTCTTTTCATTTTCATTTTCTTAATCAAAGGTAAAAGAGGCAGAACAGGTACTATCACCGAGCAGTGCCTGTACCACGGAAAGCACATTAACAGAGACACGTGAACTGTATGAGACTGGTACTGCACGAAAGAGTCTTTGCTAAAATTAGAGCTGCAGAACAGCAACATTGAATTGTCGATGAGTGGTCAAAAGAGGGAAGAGAAAATGACAGATAATCTACTCTGGCCCCTATTCCAGGATGTACCTGCACCAGGAAGACCTGGTTTGGCTAATACTTTTAAAACTGACTGAGGATAAAGGCTTTATACTCCACCCAGCAATCCCTGCTAGTACTTCACTGTTTCTAGCTTGCACAGTTGTTCTGAATGCTTACCTGTACCTCTTGTGGTAAAAGTTACAGCTGCACTTTCACATCCACTGAGCGAGTATCAATAGCAGGATATCTCTTTCCTATCTGCAGCAGTACCATATGTCTGAAGACTGCTACAGCCCTTTAGTCAGCCACCACCACTGTCTCAAGAAGATGACGTGCCGTAGCTCCAGATTCATTGCCAGCTTTCATGGTATTCTGAAAAAGTACCAATTTACTCTTGTCCAGTTTCTGCACTCCTCCCTAGGCTTCTGCTGTGGGCCACCATTAAAGAGAGTTCACTGGACCAAGCTGTGACCCATTACAGTTGTTCTTACACTATGCATTCTCTTCTCTAGACTGGATAACTCAGTTCCTTCTGTGAGGAAACCCTGCTCACATTTCCTGCACTTTCTGCAACTATGCTGCTTTCTTCTGGAAAAACATCATCTGATTCACGTTTTTCTTAAGGTATGTCTATGACTAGACACAGTAGTTACTAGTGTTCCCAGTGCTAGAGATACCAAAAGGAATGTTCCTGTGCTTCTTCCAGGAAATACTGTTGTTACATTACATCCTAGTACAACGGTTATCTCTTTCCTTAATAAAGTGACGTTATTGATGCATGTTTACCTTGCTTCTTTTCTGCAGAACTCTCTTAGAGTGTTCCCCATCTTCGTTTTCTGTGAGTTATTCTTCCTGCTTTAGCCTGGAACGTTGTACGTGTCTCAGAATTCTGACTTCTCCTAAATGCTTTCTCAACTTTGGCAATAACGTTTTGGATTCCTGTGGGGTAAGGGTAACAAAGCCTGTAACATTCAAAAAATCTGATGATGTTCTTAGGAGTAGAGTCAGGAGGTCAAACATCTCCATTCTCCCTAGCCGGGCTACAGCTTTCCTGGGACAAGAGTAACACAACTTCCCTAATTTACCGTCACCACCTTGGGACCACACTGCGTTTCAGGAAATGTAATCCCTCCAGGATTTCATCTCACAGGAGACAGAGTGAGAGGAAAAGGTGTATTTCCTCCACGGCAAAGAATTACAGAACTATATTCTAATGTTCGAGTTTTTTTAACCCAATTGATATACTTCAACACATCCAAACATTTCGTGTCAATTGAATAAAGCAAAATATTCTACATTGGGTTTTTCAGATTGGGCAAAAATATTTTTGGCTAAATGAAATCTGAGAAAGTTTCTGCTTTCTAGCTACTTCATTTTCCATTAAAAGTCATTCCTACCAGGCGCTAAGCAGGACTCCGTGCTAGGGAAATGTGATAGGAAAGAATGTTAACGTGGGGGAAGTAGGAACGCAGTGAAGAACAGAAGTGAAACTTGACCAGACGTTTGAAATAAAGGAAGCCTGAATTAGTCACTCATGCACAAACTCCCAGTGGATAATGATTTTTCCCCTTATAATTACTGGCAGTATGCAGCCACTGGTTTAGTAGGTGCTATTTTGGTTTTCAATAGTGTTCCTTTAAAAGCCAGAATATAATATAGTAGGAAAACAACCATTTCTTCAGTATAGCCTATTTTCCTCAAGACATCAATTTTGCATTAGTTATAACAAAATTCTTTACTCCTTTACTGCAGGTACACTGTAACCATTATTTTCAACATTCTACAGTTCTTGTGAGTTAATAGCCCATACCTTTCTTATATTAAATTACCTGGACAAAAAAGAGAATCAAGAGTGCTCTATGCAGCAGTGAATGGGAAGAACAAGCCTCAGGAAACTACTGGAGCAGCCTGCAATCCTCAGAGCCTGCTGAAGCTTGAGCCACATCTGAAGATTCAAGCTGAAAGTAAAGCATATTTAAATCTCCTTTGCTGCCTCCCCGACTATTCAGTGACGATCAGGCCTCAGATCTCATCTGTTTACCTGGCTTTAAAAAAGTACACAGAAGTAAAGCTCCTCAAAGTACATATTGATCCCTTGCTTTCATGTGTCTCTGTTCTGAAAGCTGTACTTCCCTGGCTGTGATTTGACAGCTATTTTCAGAACTGTTACCCACTATATCACCAAGATACGAAAGTTTCTAAAAAAGCAATGTTATTGTGCTATTGAGCACAACAATTAATAACTATTTGCTGTCAGGCTTTTTAAGTCTCTTATTTTACCAGAGCTGCTTTGCATTCCATATCTTCCTGCATGCTAATTTGGAACATAAATTCTTTTCAGGTGTATCTCATTACTACACAAAATAAGCAGATCACTCCTCTATCACATCTACTCGAGTTTATCCTCCCCTTCTATTATCTTCACTGACAAACTGACAGAGAACTTAAATTTTGCTGGCTTTTATTATGCCAACAGTACAATAACTAAACCAAGAATGGGTCTTCCAAAGGGTCCTGAGGGACTGCAAGAGCCACAACCCCCTCAGTTTTATAGAGCTGTTGCCTATTTCTTTTAGACTCCATGAAAAAAACTCTCGTCAACGCCCTTGTTTTAACAAAAGCGCAGTCACTTTACTTCAGATAGTAATTCTCCAACAGATTTTGATTAACAACAGTTTGAATTATGGTTAAGCCATACATGCTTTAAATACTAGGAAAGTTACTTAAAATTGTAATTATAATATTTTGTGTGCATTATATCTACAAAAAATAGTACAGTGAAATCTGAAGACATATCTTCTCCTGACGTTGTAGTTCAGCAAATGTACCACTGATGTTTTTACTTCCCACAGGGTGTTTTTTTTTTTTTGTTAAGGAATCAATTTAGAAAACCACAGGTTTGCTTTTCTAGATGCTTGTGAGGAGCAGGTTACCGATGAAAGCATTTTTCAGAGAAATCAAGAAAGACACAAAGACTACATCAGGGTGGACATTCTCTCCCCACCGTACACAGATTTGGGAATGAAACCAGAGCCAGATCCTCGGTTGCTGGGTAACGGCACTACTATAGCACACTACCGCAGCTATATAGCACAATATGGCAGCTATAGGAGTGCACCGCAGCTCCCCAAGGCACCAGCAGCTAGGCATTTAGATACGGCTGATGGTGTCCTCCTGGCAACGTGCTCTGGTTCTCTGAGGAAAGAGGCCAACACCCGCCACCATACAGATGCTAGAAGGCGAGTTGCCTTCTTCACCCACAGCAAGGTGGGGCTGCCATGTGCCCCCAGACTGGGATGGCTGAGCCCAGGGGCAGGCTGCAGCCACCACCGCTGTCCTGAGCCCACAGGGTGAAGGTGCAGCAAAAATACAGTACTACCTTCCCCAGTGTCGAAGAGGGCCAATGCATGCTAAACAAAGAGCACCTTTGCCTATTTTAATGGCCAAGCTCCCCTGTCTCTGCTGGCTGGCCTTCGGCTGAGAAGGCTGGTCACCCACCTGGGAACTACCGACCTGTCAGCCTCACCTCTGTGCCCAAGAAGATCATGGAACAGATCCTCCTAGAAGCTATGCCAAGGCACACGGAGGTGATTTGAGACAGCCAGCATGGCTTCACCAAGGGCAAGTCCTGCCTGACCAACCTAATGGCCTTCTATGATGGAGTAACTACATTGGTGGACAAGGGAAGAGCTACGGATGTCATCTACCTGGACTTTTGTAAGGTCTTTGACATGGTCACCCATGATCAGAGGGATGGAACACCTCTCCTATGAGGACAGGCTAGGAAAGTTGGGGTTGTTCAGCCTGGAGAAGGCTCCAGGGAGACCTTATTGCAGCCTTTCAGTACTTAAAGGGGGCTTATGAGAAAGATGGAGGCAATCTTTTTAGCAAGGCGACATGACACAGGGCAATGGTTTTAAACTGAAAGGGGGTAGATTTAGACTGGACATAAGGAAGAAATTTTTTACAACAAGGGTGGTGAAACACTGGACCAGGTTGGCCAGAGAGGTGCTAGATGCCCCATCCCTGGAAACATTCAAGGTCAGGTTGGATGGGGCTCTGAGCAACCCCATCTAGCGGAAGATGTCCCTGCCCATGGCAGGGTGGTTGCACTAGTATGACCTTTAAAGGTCCCTTCCAACCCAAACCATTCTATGAGTCTATGTAGCTTGTAGGAATATTAAAGCGCTGAGGCGATTATATCTCCTGTCTGCACCTGAGGGGGGAAAAAGGAACATAAACACACCAAGACCAACCTGCTGGATGAAAAACAAAGCAGCAAACCAGGGTTATTCCCGGTGCTTAGAGCCACCTCCCCAAGAAAGCTGCCAGTGGTAGAGGGCCCGCAGCCCTGCAGCCTCCCCCTCAGCTGCTGCCATCTTCCCAAACGACGCCATCTTCCCGCCCACCGCCATCTTCCCGCCCTCTGCCTCCCGCGGGAATGCCGGCGCCGAGGGGCCGTGCCGCGCCATCGCCTCCCGGGACGTGGGGGCCAGTGCCGCCGTCCTCACGCTGAGGGCTGAGACAGGCGCCTTCCTGAGGGGAGCTGCCCCCTTTGCCGGAGGATGGCGGCCCCTGGGGGGCAACCTCTGCCCGCTGCGCGCCCGGGCCGGGGCGAGGGGGCTGCTGCCTGCCGGGGATCAGCCACTCACCCTCCTCCTCGTCCTTCTCCTCCTCTTCCTCCTCAGCGTACGCTATGCGCCGGTTCACCGGGAGAAGGCGGTATTTTCCAGGCTTCCGACGTAACAAAGCATTTAAGTCCAGGAGGAATACTCACCTCCATAGAATTGCATATTAATAATTTAGAAGAAGAAAGGGGATAAAAATTTGACAACTCCCTCTCTGGTTGACAAGGTTTGGCGTGCATTTGTCTCTTGAATGTCTACCTTTTATTAAAAATAACAGGGCCTTGAAATATTTATCAAAATATCAAAGGAAACCAGGCAAGTCAAACTGATTTCCTTAGCTTGTAAAATGCCTGAGACGATGACAGGCCACATCTTCAAGAGATGGGGTTTTACAGGCTCTCCTGTAGCACCGTTCAGTCACTGAATTATTTCTCGATGCAGTTCTGCTTTTGCATTTGGTATGGTTGTGTGGCTATTTTTAAAGTCACCCTATACTGCTCTTCACAAGTCAGATGTCCCAAACTGAGGGGAGACCCTCATCATCTAAAAGGAGAAATATCTAAGCCTATACTATCCAAAAACAATTGATAACAAGCTTTTTGTAATGAAATTGCATAATCTTCCAATACCGTTTGCAAGTCGGGTACAACCAGCAAGCATATGACGAAGATGCTTTCTAGAGGTAGTCTGATTCCTCCATAACACATCCAATGGGCAATTTTATCCGTGTTCCAGAAAGGCTGGACCTTCTCTAACCCCAATTCAGACTCAGTTTTTTTTCCTATCGGGAAATTTTAACAAGCCGTCATTATAATCCACCTAACCATCATTCTCCTATTTTTGGTTAAAATAGACATCCTTCCTCAATTTTGATGCTAATACGTAACAATTTTTTCTTGTTCCCAGTCACTCCCATCGAAGCAAGTNAAAAAAAAACCCAAAAAACAAAAACCCACAACTTTCTTGTTCTGGGATTCAGTCACCTTAGTTTGCTTCACATACGTGTTTGTACTCCCGAACTGAAAGAGCCACTGCTGTGTAAATACTTGAGACAGAAAACCACAGCTAGAGAAACAATTGCAAACCTCAGTGTTTCTGTTTCTCCCCACTTAGAAAATACTTGGTCGGTTCTTTGTAAAGAAACTTCAGTTTCTGCATTATTTTAAAGCTCTCAAATGCGTACAGTGGTTTTCTTCCCAATTATCATCACTTACGTATACAAGGTTTATAAACTGAAAGCAAGCCACAAAGTAAAAGCGTTCCCTTTACTCCTGCCTGAAGAGGATCAGCAGGCTTGTAAGTTAAACAGCATCCTATAAGTAGGGCTCACTTGTCTTTGTTAAAATACTCCTAGTTACAACAAAAGACAGGCATCCCTTGCACTCCACACAGCCTGAGCTTTTATGTGTCTTCACTGGCTTCTTCACAGACAAGAGGAGATGAAAATAATTCTTTTCACTTAGAGGCAGGAGACACCAGCTGCTACTCTCATGCTAAATTGTTCTTTCTTTTGCTGGAAAAATTTGGTATTTGTGTTTAAAGGCATTTGCCACCTAAGACCTTCCACTTACCGCATAGACTCTTACTATTCAGTTCTTGCCTTCTCTACTGTCTGTCCCAGCCTTCTTTATCTCCTTAATTTTATAGACCCTCATCTTCCAACATCCACATTCTCATGAGCAGGCTGTTTCCCAGGAGATCAAGGAAAATATCTCTCATCATCTTGAACCCAGGCCCAGACCGCTAAGGCTGAACTACTTGCAGCATATTTCACATACTTCATCATTTGCCCTTGATAGAAAGGAGGCCGAGTCTAATTAGAGAGAGTGACAGTCAAGTAGAGGATGATAGCCCTGTAGATCTACTGAATGGCCCAGGCTAGCACACCCTGTTGAATGCTTTTCCTCAGTAGCCCCGTGAATGAAAGAAAACTGTCGCCGTTGCAGAAAGCTGTAAAATATCCACCCTGACGCAAGGACAGGCTTCCTGCCGCACTGGGTCTGCTCGCTTGGCTGGCTGCCGTGGCTGGAAGAAACGGTAACATTTTGCGGACAACTAGAGCTCCACATCTTTGAAGAGCTACTTGTCATAACTCGACGCTGCAAAGGTTTAAGCAAGGAAAAATAAGCCACCTATAAGCCTGCAGCAGAGGTACAACAAGCAGTAAGAAAAAAAATGAAAGATATGAGCTAATTACGTAGGAGAGATCCCCATTTTATATTTAATTCTCTGTATCGTCTCATGGAAGGACAACTCCTACCAACTGCTGGAAAACCCGAGACAAGCTAGGGTACTAGATGTTATTAGTCAAGGGGTGAAGCACCTCTCATCTACCCTGTTTACCTCCCAACTGACAGGGAAGAAAGCGCAGTCTTTGCTGATGAGACAACAAACGGCCGTGTCGGGGATACAACTCCGTAACACTGGCAGGCACAGATGCTGAGAGGAGGCAGGGCTCCTTGAGAAGGATGCGACTTGCGTTGATCAGAGCAAGCTGTCACGTGGAAGGCGGTCTGCATTCCCTGCACTTCGCCAGTACTTCCCTTGTTCTGCATTAACAGTTTCAAGCATTCATTTGGTGAGAAACCGCATCATCCTAAGACTCAGTCGAGAGAGCAGTTAAGAGTCTCTGAATTCACGCTATCCGGTTTTGAATCTAGAAAGCATACATTTTCATGTGTTTTTTTTTCCAGCACACATAAGGGCTTAAACTTTCAAAACAACACATTATCAGCACAAAAAAATAGAGCTCTCTAGGTTATCAGAAGTTCCAAGAACAGGTGCGTGCAATGCTTTGGGAGTTGCCAACACTTCACTGCAGAGCTGAATACTTGCAAAAAGGTGGGAAAAGGAAGAAAGTATTTCCAGATGAGAGAAGGGAAGGTGTCGATGAGAGGGAAGAACCAGAGCCTTCAGACAAGGGCAAAAAAAAAGAATACTTTTCACTGTCATCTAATTAGGTCTCAGGGGAAATCAGTAATAAATTTGACGTAACAGTGCAAGTTGGAGGCATGCAGAAAGTGATTTGGTAGGATGATGGCAAATCAGAGTATTTGTGCTTCCCGACTGGCAACACACTTGCCTACTAAAAAGCCGTGTATTCAAGTAGAGCTTTTTTTTTTTATATTGTGTGATAATTTCACACTGGGAAACAGCTGTGCATTTGCAGATTGATGGCCGTAGAGACTTTCTGTGTTCTGAGCAGCTAAGGCTATTCCATTTCAGTCAAACATTGCTAGATCCTGTATCTGCAGTATACTTCTACTTTAAATATACAATATTCTCCTTGCAGTCTATTCAAAATGTTTGCACAGCTCTACTGACTATGGTAATCCCGTAACTATGACTAAAGCCTGCTCATCAGTATTTTTGGCATGCCAGGGCAACATCATTTTCTTTCGGCAGTATATCCATGCAGATGTTTCTTTTTCTTCCATATACTTCTCTATTGCATAATTATGCCTTCACTACGACCACCCTAAGCATCAGCACACTAAACCGACTCATTGTAGGGGTTCGGGAGAGTTCAGGAGGTGATGAGGACCTTGCTCCTCTCTCATTTTGCTGGGAAAGGAATGAGGTGATCACAGGGAAGCCCTAGCATGCAAGATCCTGACTTTTCTACGCTAAACTGCACTTTCTGAAACTGAAAAAAACATTCCTCTACACCACATGAGAGCTAGTCCCCGAATGATTTGATAGGACAGTGCCTCAATGCATTATATTACATTTATATAAATACAAGGTAACATGATGTGCAATTGCACTCACCCGGGCTTCCTTGAACACAGAAGAAAGATTGCAAATTTATTTATTTTCAGCGTAGACGGACTTGGGCAAAATGTTCACACTGGTGAAAAGGGCAAGATTCAAGAAGCTAGAAGCAGTCAAGAGGAAACAAGGATGAAAAAAGGGAAATCAGGGCATGAAAGCAACAGAGGAAAAAAAAAAAAAAAGACCGAAATAGCCCAGAGTGTATTAGGTATGATCTCAAGCAGGCAGTGGTAGCAGGAGGTAGGAGGCCAAGAGGGACATGCAGAATGTTGAAAGCACGGTGAGAGGCAGGTGCACTTTGACAGTGGAGACTGCATGTAAAGATCCGGGTAGGAAAGGAGCTACGAGCTGTCTTTATAGTATCTCAGAGATGCTAACAGAGCTCAGGGAAAATGGAAAGATAGGGCCAGGAGACATCACTTCCATCTTGGTTTATTCAGGTGCAAAAGATAAGGATAGTTTAAGGGATTTCATTGTTGGAACTTCTCAGAAAGGTCCTGCGATGTCAATGTATTCCCTCCTCACCATGCACTTGACATGATCCCTTGCGATGCCTGTGAAGCCTCTGCTAGCTAGTCAGTGTTTTATAGTGAAATAAATGCTCATCTTTGCAGCTTTACATGCCAAAAGGAAACTTCAGCCTCCGTCCTCAGAAGGGCAGTGATACTAGAAAAGGTCACCTATTTATGCTGCGTGATTTAAAGGAGAAGCACCGTCCAAAAGACAGACTTAAGCAAAAGTTTGGCACCAAATCTCACATGACAGAAATTCCACTTGATAACATGAAGATGTTATGCGGTGCTGTGACTGCAGCACAGGGTTTTCCGCTGAGAAATTAAGTATCTGTAATAAAGTATTTCTGTAGGAAGCCTGCCCGGGAAATCGTGTGTATATTTAATTCAGTGGAGAAAGTGTTTAGTAGCTCAGCCTTGCAAAAAATATTGCCCCTCGGTGCAATAAGGTCAGCAAGAGCCTGAGTTATCCACCACATAACAACCGTCAGCCTTTATAATCCTGACAGCAGCTTGGTTTTGTTCTTCTCCTGAGAGTGCAGGAGATGTGTTAGGATTTAACATGCAGCCTGGTTTATTGGTTCCTGGAAGGAAGGATGATAGCGCTGTAACTCCCTTTTGTAGAAATGTTTTAAATGCTCAGTGATTCTGAATGGCTTTGTTAGTCACACTATCCCTGCAGGGTAAGGAAAGGGCATATTCTTCCCATTTACTTATAGACAGTAGAAAAGCATTTGTTTTTGAGCTACTCAAGGTTACAACCTCTATGTAACCCAGTGAAGAACGTTTCTGTCAATCGCCCTTTTTAATGTATATCTTGCACACTTTTAACCTTCAACTATTAAATATTCATATCATAAAAGGTTCTTCATGCCAGTCCTTTAGCAATTTTTCTCCAAGAAGAATGAGCTTATAAGATGTAAAATCCCAAAGTAGAAAAGAAAAAGGTTATCATTTCAGCTTCCCGCCACCACCTGTACAAGAAAAATGCTACAGATGATCCAAAAGGTGCAAGTGCACATTATGGAGAAATGTGCTTATCATATTAGTGATGTGTGCACATGTGCATGCATCTTTTATGTACATATCTGTCCTTCTTACAGCGGGATCATTCAAAATTTAAAAATACACCTTTTCCGATGTAAATAAAAAATTGCAAAAAGAAACATTTTATCTACACTCAAATCGCCCTTTTTTCCTTTTTTTTTTTGGGGGGGGGGGAGGATAACATCAAAGAAATTATTGAGATTCTCCCGTAATTTTTATTTACGGTATGTTTTCAGATTTTTGCATGAAAGATGTAAAAAAGAAAAAGCCCCACATCCCCTGTTAAAGTTAATGGTTATTTCACAGCAAATCCATTGCCACCAACTTGAGTATTTACTGCCAATTATGGAATAATCAGAATAGTAGGAGGCATAAAAAACTTCATCTTCTTCAGGTGAGCAAAATTGAATCATCCCGAAACAAACAACTAAATGGTAAATATATATGCACTCACAACAACTGCAAGTGTCTAAGATTCTGTACTTGTTCACCAGCCTTTTCCTCAACACTTCTATCAACATGACTTCTTCAGCATGATTAGTGGCAGGCAGCCTCGACCTCTTCACCTTCCATTTGCAGTCACAGTGGCACGTCCTCAGCGGTCCCAGAAGAATGCTTGCAAATTCCTTTTAGTGCATACATAAACGTGAAACGCTCCATGCAGGAGAACGTATTTTAGCAATCTTGTGGCGCCTAGGGTTGGACAAGTCAACCATGCTAAACAGCCTCGGCTTCTTTAAAGTCATTTAGGAGCCACCATAAGGTTGCTAGAAATAGAGGTAAACGGGTAACAGAAATGCAGTCCATAATGGGGTTAAATAAACTGTGGGCCAACAAACACTTACAGGATTAAGAAATATGGTAATTGCAAGGCCAGCAGGTAGTTCGGTGTAGAAAATAAATGAAAGTAAATGTTAAATTGCAAATCCTGTCTTGGCACCAGGCACCCGCGGCCAGGATAAGCAGCACTGCTGCCAGAGCGTTACCGGTGCAGGAGTCGGTACTCGGCAGCGGGACATCAGGACAGCCGCAGAGCACGTCTTCCTCTCTCTTTCTCTGTGCAGGAGCAAAGCATGTGCAACAAGCAGGAGCAAAGCATGTGCAAGAAGCAGCTGCTGGCAGCACTGGCGAGCCAGCTCACGGAGGGCGAAAACACTTCTTCCTAAGGAGAGCCCCGAACACCCTCGCTTACTTACAGCTGCCTTTTGTTCTGTAAATTACTCCTAGGAGCAACTCTCCATTCACTAGCGTGCACAGTCAAGTGTTTAATTGCCTGTTCAATCCGAATTCACTGTTTCCTTACTCTGTTGGTAGCTGCAACCCATATTCAGATGTTTTATAATGACATCTGCCAGAGCTGGATTTGGCCCTGGTCCTGGAGCTGGAAACCTCTCTCCATTCCGCTAGGCTTGTGTGCAGGCTGCCCAGCGTGACGGGAGGGCAGGAGGAGAAGCAGCAGCTGGGCATTTCTCCTCGGGCTTGTCTCTTGTCGGGGGTCTGGGCCAGCACATCTCCCCTCCCATATCGCCACCGCATGCTACACTGGCATCTCCTCCTCTTCTCCTCTGCCCTTTTCCAGCCATGATTTGATTAGAAAGTTTCTAAACTGAAGTGTTAGGAAACAAGTGGGACGGATCATTCATTGCAGGGGGACCAACAGGACCAGGGAAACCTGAAAACGTTGCTTGTCTCCAGCATCTCCAAGCAGCCCTGCAGCTCTGGATTTCCTTGTCTTACCCAGATGATCTCCCACATGAAGACTCTGGTAAAGAAAACTTAATGAACTAATCCAGCAGAGCTGGGTTCAGTGATGCAAACACTGGGTACCAACTAACTAATACTAAGAAGTATTATTTCTCCTCTTACATTTACCAGAATCCAAGGCAAGAGATTTTTTCCCCATCCAAGCATTTAAAATTCAAGAGTGATCCCAGAATACTGTATTAGGGAGTAAGGAAGAAGTGGTATTATCTGTTATCGAATAGTTTTCAGCATAGCAGAAGGTGGTGTGAGCTTCGCTGCGGCACCCGTGTTCCCAGCAGGAGGGATACAGGGTAAGAACACAGAAACGACTAACTTTGAGTATAAAGCAGCAGGTAACATATAGCCACTTATTAGCTATTTGAGTGCATATTTTTATCGCAGAGCTATGAAAAGTAATTCTGAGGTAATTTCAGCCCTTCAGTGGAAGTGGGGTAAGCTATCTCGGATTTGTCTCGGGGCTGGAGCGTTTCTACCTGATAATGGCCACGAAGCAGCTGTCAGGTAGGAAGCTGTCTCTTGCTTTTGGCAGCAGCATCCCTGGGTCTGGGCAGCGCCACAGCCTGTCCCCACTGCGATGTGCTATAAGACACATACCGTAAGGACCGCTGCTGATAAAGCGGAGTCCTCTTAGCCCTCCTCCTCATCCCCACGGTGGTAAATTTGCCACTGTCCAATAGACAATTCATGGTTTTAATCTGCTATAGCTGTTTTGCATCGTGCGACGGGTGCAGAGAATGCTGCAAGCGCTCGTGAGGTTTTCTGTCTGCAGCGCTGCCTTTTCGACCGTTTCTTCGGAGCTGCACACCTCTGCCGCACGCACGCAGCCTTAATGTCCCGCACAAGCACAGCCAAAACAGACAAACCGCTGAAGGGAGGGTGACGTGGTTGCAGCCATGCGTTCAAACTCGTCGCTGTGAATGGCACAGAGAACACAACAGCTAGCTGTGTAGAGGGTAGGGAACACGCCGTACTAGGGTCTGCACGGGTGACAGACGCACAACTAATAAAAAAGTAAACATGGCAGTTCTGTGCATTGAGCAAAAAACTCTGATGGAGTCAAGCAGCATATATCAGTTGTTCACCAGGGAAAAAAAAAAACCAAAACAAACAAACAAACAAACAACCCGAAAAAACCCCACCAAACCAAAAAAAAAACCAAAAACCCAAGAGAGCAATCATTACATGTGAGCTGCTAGGGATGCCACCACTATAAATTTTTCCACAGGTACAATCATGAGTCTGGCCAGCATTCTCTGGAGCTGTGCTAGAGCAAACACTGCTATCCATCTACGCCAGAAAATTAGCTGACTACCACCAGTATTTTATTGGTCTACCAAAGCTCATGTATGTTTATCAGGACAAACAAGCAGTCCTTTCTGACATACTATCCAACGTATCCAATGCTACTGCGCATAGTAAAAGCCCCCACTCAACCCACATCAAAAATAGTGCCAAAAAAATAAACAGACTCACTGTTATGCTGAGGGGAGTCTTGGCAAATGGAAGAAAACTACCTCCGTGTGTCATGCACAAAGGACAGATACCTTTGGCAGATGTCAAGAGAAAGGAAACATGGCACAAAGCAACGAAGGGCTGGGGACATATGTCTAGAAGAAGCAAGCAGCTGACTTACTGAAGTAGATGGCAATGCGTTGCTCAGTGCATTCTGAGGGCACAAAACAGAATGAGCCAAGGAGGAATGGCGAAAGGGAACACCGGTCTCCTGACTGCTTCTGGAGCATGAAAGCAACTGAGTTTTGAAGTAGCTGCAAACATGCTTCGATGATCACTGACAGGAGCAGCAAAGACCCATCATCCAAATGCGGGTGATCTCCAGCCAGCTGAGAGGGAGAGGGGAGGAGAGAAGCACCCACCAGTCCCACATCAAGAAATGCTGCATTTCAAACATGGGGCAAAGGACTGAAAATAACTTTCAGTGGGAAGGAGAAGCTGAGGAGCAAAGCTATGCATAAGCAGGGAGGAAAAGCTGAAAATAGCGATGGGCAGTGGCTCAAGTGGAGGTGGAAGCATCCCTGGCCATGAATTTTCCGTCTGACTTGCAGAATCAGAACCCCACATGCTTTACCGTTAGTTTGCTTTCACTTTGCATTAAGGGTTTGGCATTTCTGAAGAGCACGACTGCAGGACATGAGGTTGGGATTATGTGCCCTTCTCAGGATTCTCTCCATCGCATTTCCATCTTGTAATGTGCATCCATGTTAAGAGGACTCCCTTCTAAAGTGCAAGCCCCTGTCAGACCATCTTACTGTTGTTGTTTAGTGCTTTCGCTGGTGTGCCTTTGTTCTTCAGGACGGTGGCAGTGCAGTTTAGCCCCATTTTTCCTCTTACTATGACTTTCATTTAATATTTTCTCCTGTTAGTGCAAACAATGAAGACAGCAGACTGCCCCATCGTATTTTAAGTTGTCTTTTTCCCAGGATTGTTATTCCCATTCCACTATTTCTTGTCAGCCAGAGAAGCGGTGGCTTTGTACCCCAGTGTCCACATTAGGCATGTATTACAGCAGCGTGTTCATACCCAGCGCATTCACTGTGCTGACTCCGCTGCAGTATGGGAACTATCTCATCACCAGGGAGTTTCCTGAGGGAGAAGGGAAGGTAAAAGCAAAATGCCCACGCACAAGTACAATATCCAGGAGCAAGAAAGTCATACTGAGAAGTACCTCATACTTGTCCCTTTGGGATTGTGCCACCCTGAACTTCACACCCCCAGTTTCGTATTTGCCTCACTCAATCTACCTCTTGTTCCTACAGATTAATTTTTAGTCTCCATATTAACTCTTTCTTCCTGTCATGGCATCCTTTTTCACAGTTGAAACGCCTCCATAAATTCATAGCAAGCTGTTACAAAACTTTTCCTACCTCTCCTCTACATAAAGGACAAGAGAATGCATCTGAAATAATAAACGCAGGTAATTGCTCCCAGCCCTCCACCTTACCTCGCAACACTTATTTTCCCAGATTTTCATACTTTGTGCCTGGAGTATACCTCCCTGTTTAGCTTTTCAGATTCAGAAAACTGTTGTAACTCACATAAACTTTTCACACTTAGTACAAGCAAGAACTGTGTCCCTCTCCACTCCAACAGAGTCAGGATGATAGCAATTCCTAACAGACTGTAAAAAGTGCCCCTCGGATTTCCTAAATTATTTCTAAATCATTACTTCTGCCCTTAACGCCTGATTCAAGTCAATGAGACCTGAGAACACAGCAGTTTGCAGGAATAGGTTTTGGAAGATGCAAAATACATCTGTTCACACTGTAAAATGCGAGTGTAGATTTATTGTAGATTCAGTGACTCAGCGGGCTTAAAAGCAGAGTGGATCAATGAGAAAACCGTGTGTCCAGCCGGGCCACATTGCTTTCTGGAGGTCTGGATCAGAGGGAAGTCATGCTGATCTGGCCTGCCCAGCAGCCGAGGCCAGGCAGGTAAGCAGAGTAGAAACTGGGCGGAAGCAAGGCACAAAGCCTTCGTTCCCCATTCCACACTCAGAGATTGCAGGCGAGTCCTGGCCCTCGTCTAAAGCCACAAGGATAAATCAGGTCAGGGTGTTTTCCTCTTCATAAGCTCAGCAATGTAAGCTGTTTTATCCCAGCCTCTTGCTAAAAACCTGTAATGACTTTCCTGACAATTTAACTCATATGCGTTCACGTTTTAATTGCAACACTTACAGGAAGTACGAGTAGAGATGAGGCGGACCAGGCAGTCAGCTGCAAAATCATATGGAAAATTAAAGGAAGTGAGGCATAAAGTGATTCCACAAATCTCTGGCTATAGGTGACCTCCAAGTTAGCAATCGTGCAATGTTATTTAAACTATCTTTCTAGACAAGTTGTTTTGGTAGTACTTGTGGTAATAAAGATATATAATTTTATTTATTATATTTATATATAAGCATGTGCATACATATACATATATAAAACATATATATATATAAAACCCTATCATTGCTCTAAAAGCAGTGAACCACTCTTACTGTATTCACAGAGCTTTTTCCAGACATCTGCAGGAGACGGACAAGCAGTCTTCAAGATCAGGGACAATGCAGAACTGACGCCCATTTGCTGCTCATTGCATACGTATAACCTCTGCCATCCGTATAACCTCTGCCATCCGTATAACCTCCGCCGTCCGTATAACCTCCGCCGTCAGTTTTGCATTCGCAGTCGGAAACGTGCCACTCGATACCAGCCCAGCTAGAAGCAGGAGTGTTTTACTGGCCCTTCTCAACAAACTGAAACAACCATCCGACCACTGCTGGATGTCTCCGTGTGATCACAGCTTCCACCTACTTTAAGCTGAAAAACTTCACTACAGACCACAAGGATAACTGCGGTTCGGATACTTGCTACCATGAGAAGGCTTTTGACAGGTGTAAGTTAAAGTGGCTGAACAGCAGTCCTTACACAATTTTCAGAGACTGCCAGCTGGCTCCCAACATTTCACTTGCATCAATATGTAAAACCCAGCATTCTTCCTTTTTTTTTTTTTTTTTAAATATACATAAACCAAGTACAACCCTGAATGGCCCAAGAAGAACTGCGACAAATCCTGCAACACTGAAGACAGTCTGGTTTGTAGAATAAATCTCCTGAATCATGAGAAGCTCACAGCAGCCCCACAGTGAGGGCTGCTACCAAAGGAACAAAGAGGACTCCAAATAAAGCAATTTCCTATTTAGAGACCAGAAAAAAGTCAAGAGTTGCAGCAAAACCATTCTGCCTTCCAGAGTGGAGAGGTGGGTCAACTGCAAAACTTTCTAGCTTTTTCAGAGCCCTGAACACTGAGAAGTGTAAGGATAATCTTCATCAAATACTAACCAAGCTCTGAAAACATTTAACAAATTCCACCAACATAATATGATTTTAATAGCCCTCTGAAATTTCATTGAAATGCTGTATTGGCCTTCTATGAATCATTAAACTACCTTTGCAGTGATAAAAGACAGAAAAGAAGCAAACAAACAAAAAGAAATACATAAACATCCCCACAGTTAATTATGGGGGGAAGGGTGGGGAGGTCATCTAACCATCTCAGCCAATTAAAAGTAAAAATAAAAGAGCAACTACACTGATGCAACCTTTACTGTGGAAAACAGAACAACCAAAATGGCCGTGCAAATAAAGAATCAAGCACTTCTCAAGTAATGTATTTGTATCCACATATTTTTAGCCAGTATGATGAAATAGGTGTAGAAACCATTAGTATAAAAGTTTCTGTAATTTTGTCTTTTATATTAACACCTCATGGGAGTTATTGAAATTTGTCCTCATATTTTAATTTGCTGTCTCATAAAGTGAATCATTTTATTCCAGGACCGTGGATTCTGGAAGAAATATTAACTATTTCCTTTTAAAATATCTTGCAAGACATTTCAGATTTTATTGGGAATTTGCACAGTACGAAAACAAACGGGGTGGGGGGAACATTTTTCAGCTACTCGTATTGTAAAATGAGCCTTTTTCCTGACTGACTGTCAGCATCACTGGCATTGCAATTATCAGAGTCACAGTGTTCAAGTCACATCGTTCCTGCAAAGTTACCATTTTTTGAATAGAAATATCTCTGCAATATAATTCACATTGTAACAAAACCTGACATAGACAAAAAGTTCTTCTCAACGATTTTATCTGCTATATTAAAAAAAAAAACAACCAGATACTCATAAGACGCAATGCAAAGCTATTTAAATCCATCCAAATATATAGCACCTCAGGTCGATAAAGTGAGACCAGAATACATTTCTTCTTATCAAAATTATGGTGACAATTTCAGCTGGACGGATATAAATGCATTACAATTTATCTAGCAAATGTTTAGGATGTTCTTTATTACTTCTGAGTGTCTGTGAGAGTTCTGATTTTATTCTTCTTAGCAAGAAGAGGTTCCAGCAATAGGGAACACGTTTTTGTGTTTCCCTGAACAGGAGATGAAAGGAAGATCTCTCTTTCTAGAGACTGGCATTACTTCAAGATAATGAAGTATTTATTTGGACAAATAAAGAAGTGACACGAAGTGACAGTCAAAGAAAAAAAGAAAAGGCACTATTTACAGGATAGTCTCCCTGACAGAAATAAAAGGGGAGAGAATGACTTTAGCAGTAAAGTGTTTTTAAAGTGTTAGTTGCTACAAACAGTGAATGCAATTCCCCACTGTCTCTCATACTTTGGAGACATTCACACCTAAGAAAAGAGAGTACCAAAGGTGAATTGCCTCCACTTGGCAAAGAGGTAACCGCATATTATACAGCCAATCAGGTCAGTTAAACGTCTCCTTCCTGCCCTTATTGAATTTTTTGGGGGGGTAGGTCTGATGCTTCACTGTTAATGTGATCCTCACCCAGTCGGAAAGTGAGGGATGAAAACCCTGCCAAAAACAACATTGCTGCTATCCCTTCCTTTCCTCTTAAGGTAAAAGGTCCATCATATTTTCTGCGAAGGGAAACGGTGGCTTCTCACTTTAGAGCAAATAGGTCTTTTGTCATTAGGAAAAAAAAAAAAAAGTGAAACAGGACCACTAATGATGCAGACCGAGCTGAGATTAAAGATGATCTAGGCCTGCCTCAAATACTGCGCAGATCCCTGATCTCAGGTATCAGTAAGAAGGTATAAACTGTGGGTCAAAAGAGGAACAATTAACAGGAACAAAGCATGGAAAAGAAAATCACCAAATATGAGAGAAGCAAAAGGCCAAGGATCTCAGAGTCATTAAAACCTCCTGTGAAGATGTATTCAGAGTTCCTGAGCTCAGTTCTGGTCAGCCTTCTTCCAGAAAGAGGAATCAAACTGGAAGAGACCTAGAGGAAGCTACGGGGGTGATCAGGGAAAGGAAAGCTATGGCATTGCTCCCCACAATCACATCACAGGGGTAAAAAGTCTGGCCAGGAGAAAAAAGATGAGCGCGTGACATCAGCTCTAACTCAGTGGTAGCACCACCATGTTCAGGTATACAAAGAGGTGAAGGATACATAACTACCTCCTAGAAGGCCGTATTCTCCTCCAGATTAAATACTTGCTGTTAAAACTTGGATATTACCTATACAGAAAAGCAGGGAAATTACAGAGGTACAACAGTCTAGATGGAACCTATAAATAGGAACCAAACAGATCTGTAGAGCTGCACAACAATTCGTCTCGTATGCAAGCCTGAATGCTGCTCGGGTCTCCTGGTATCGCCGT
Organism: Scopus umbretta; assembly: GCA_013400535.1. NCBI lineage: Eukaryota > Metazoa > Chordata > Aves > Pelecaniformes > Scopidae > Scopus > Scopus umbretta. The sequence goes on along the minus strand of VZTL01002536.1, from coordinate 7,767 downwards.
GGTAAACATGGGGCTTTGACTGCCACAGGGTATACGTGGTCTCAGAATACATATACCTGTATATGTAATATATAGGAATATAACTATTATTCAAGTATTATTCAAGTGTTCCTGCTCCTGAAATGGCTAATCCATGCAGTGCCAGGCTTGTGAAAAGCTAAAACTTCAAGCCTTAGGACTGAGCATTTTACTTTCTTTTGTTTAAGGAGATGATTGAGTAACGCAGGTTTATCTCTTAACATAAATAACTGCTCTGCTAGTGCTTTGGGTGGGTCAAAAGTGTAGGGACGCTGCAGGGTTACAAGTTCACTGGTATGTTCAGGTGCACGTTCAAATAAACAGACTGCATTTTCCTAATGGAACTGTTTAAATTTTGCTGCTAAAATGACACCGAAAAATAATTTGAGGTTCTGAGTGAGTATTCAGTTGTAAAGTATCTAATGAAACAAAAAAAGTTTTCATATTGAGGTACTGTCTTCTCTGGTGATACGTTTTATATTTTCTTGCACATACATACATGCATGTATAATATATCACCAGAGTTAACAGATTCACCTACAAAATATTCTCCTTAGTTTTAATTTTGACTAATCAACACTAGGCTTTCAAAGCCTTGAAGGGTTACAGGGACCCAGTTTTCCTTCTGTATCAGGAAGATTAAACCACACCATCATCTATATCTGCCCCTTTAATTCCTCACGCTTGGAAAACTGATATTGCTTGCAGAGTTCTCTGTATGAATACTCTCTGAATTTAGGGGCGCAAGGCTAAGCATTGCTTATGAAACCTTTGTTACGAATCATACTGAGCAAAGAATTTCTCATGTTCATTTAACTCCACAATTTAGTATTTTTCTATATTTTAATATATTTCATGAACTGGGCATTTATCCCTCCAAAAAGTCTGAAGTCTGTCACTTGAAGTAAGATGCCAGCATTGTGTTTCTGGTCGTCAGCAGACAATTCACTGCAAAATCTTGAAACCTGCACTGTGATCACGGGGTGCACAAGACACAGAGTACAGCCGATTCACTGATTGAGGTGCTCCTGCGTGCTCTGCAGTGGCAATACTGTGTAGTGAAACCTACTCGGAAGTTGTCTGTGGACTGATCTTTAAGGATGTGAATGACAACAGTAGCTAACATTTTCCCATTGATAGCCTCCATTTTCCTTGTTCAGTATTATGAAGATAAAAGTTAGGCAAAAAGGTTTCAAAATGATAACCTAACATTTTGAAAAGCATCAAAACAGCAGAAAGGTTTAAATTACCATCCTGGGTGGCAAAATCAGGACAACAAAATACACAGCAGGGGTGTTTCATCATGACAGTGTGCTCATCAACTCTATTTTAAAAGTGACCTGGTGAATGGGTTTACATCTTCTTTTGCTTCTGCATGATCAGGTAGTGCCTTCACCTCTGACCAGGCACTTTCTTCTCTCCGTAGAAATATCAGAAAACTCAAATGGAAAAAAAAATCCCCTTTCCCTGGTTCAGGATCCACGGGAAAAGGAGATATTTCTATGCACATTTTTAACACAGAACAACAACAAAACCAGGTTTAAATAATCCCCTGTCACTTACCTTTAAATCTAATAAATCTCCATGTGTTTGCGTAGTTGTAACAGGGGAGGTACCGCAACCGATTCTCCAGAAGGCTTAGGCAGTAGCTGAATTCGGCAAAACATGCAGATAGATTTTGAAGGGCTAGCAGTTGTCGGTGATGATGTAGTGTGGGATTTTGCAATATGAATGTCATTTACAAAGTTGCCCTTTTGCCTGAAACAATTTGACAATAGCACATTTTTAAAGGTGGAGGATGGTGCTGCCTAAGCAATAAATTTTCTTCATTTTCCTAGTTACAAATACATTTCAGTGAAGTTTCTAATTCAAAAGGAAAATACTGAAATACAGATAACCCAAACCCAATGTGTTTCATAGACCAAGAAGCGACTGCTACTCAAGCCTGCCTTCAAAGGTAGTTTTCAATGGCAGGAAAGTGAAGAAATAAGCTTTCCTCTCAAAAATAATCTTTTTTTAAAAAGTGTGAGCTAGACCTGACAAGACATTTGAATGACACAAGGACGCTACCGAAAATCTTATTGTAGTATGTGTCAGATTGTGACAGGGTGCCAAAAATTTCACTGAATAGGAAAAAGAAGGGTCTTCATTTCCCTGCTACTTCCAGCCCATGTTTCAGCCACAGAGCAGCTGGATAGGCTCCTGGGTTTCCTGAGAGCTTCTAATTAGAGGATGAAGAGCCTGAAACCCAGTTTCAGTGAACATTCACCCACCTGGACAGAAGGTTACTTTAAAATGAGATTTTCCCTTAGATCAGAGAGAGAGAGGTACTGAAAAGGGAGAATAACATGTTCAGAAGTACTCGCAGGGAGAGTTTACAACCAAGAACCACAGGACTCTTGTACAGTCTGACAGGCTCTCTATTATTTATGTAAACCCTTTGTACTTTTTACACCACAAAGGCATTACAATTGTCTTAACTGCACCCAAGAGGAAAACGTTAATGTTTTATCTAGTTGGCAAAGTACTTATGACACATTCCTAATGTAGGATCTGGAATCCAGGTATATGCTAAATAAAGTCCATAGCAGTCCCTTCTAGATTGGTGATAAGGTTGTCTTCATAGTGTACTCAGATGATTTTGTCTAGCAAAATTGCTGAAGTAGACAACTTTTTTTTTTTTTTAAAAGGCAGCAAACATCACAAAACCCGAAACCCAGTTTAGAGAAGATGGCTGCCCGCTTCTGCAACCCTGTGAAATTCAAGCCAAGCTCAAACAACAGACATTTTGATTTCATCCCGCAGCTGAGAATTGCTACGTTCAGGGACAAGATCCAGGCTTTCTGGCATAAGAGGTGAAATCTCGAATGAGCTGACAGATACTGATCAAGAGTGAAATTTCAAAAATAAATTCTCAGCCAAAAAGCAGTCAAGGAGGTAGGAAGACGTTCCCCATTCCTGTGCTTCCTGCCTTCCTGTGCCATTCTTTTGCTGGTGTATCACCCAGTTCTTAACTCGCACAGCATTTCAGTACTCAAAAAAAGCCTTATTATTGGCATCTCTCCGCATGCTCAGGGTGAGAAAGGTTGCTCAGCTCTCACAGGGTACTGGGAGAGGAAGTCAAAGGGAGAGGCCTGACCCCTCTACGGCTGGCGTGAGAGACACAAAGGGCCGTTCCTGCACCTGCGGTTCTCAGCACCCAACAGAAACATTTACAAGTTGCAAGGATTTTGGTTTATTTAAAAAGGAATGGGAATTGGAGCCTTTTCAAATCGTGACGTTTCAGGGACCTATTAAAAGGCTGAAACTCTGAGTAATCCAGACAAATGACCCAGAAACTTCACATATTTCCCCAGTCATTTGGGGTTCACCCAGACATTGCAAGCTAAATACCAATGCTGTGGTTTTAATGCAAAAGTGATTATAGAGAGATTCTGTCCATAACCTCTTTTATAAAGAGATCATCTCTATAGAGAAGGTTATTATTATGTATTCTATAGAGGTTAAGACAAGCAGGAGACCATCTCTTTATTAACATTCACTGCCACGTGGGCACCTCATTCTTTCAAGTTTCTTCAAGAACTCCCACCAAAATTAGTATTTCTGAATGCAAGTTCCTAGTTCTTCATACCACATGTTCAAAAGACGGTCCATGGAAAGGAATTCTCTACTCAGAGGGGGGGAAAAAAAAAGTGGTTTTAGGAAAAAAAATATATATCTCTTGTCAAGTACTGCCTGGAATCCAATTTACAAACTCTTCACTGTTACCTGAAGCCTCTACCACATAGCACAACAGGCTGTGGGGATTATGTACCATACAGAGCAGGAAACAAATTAGTTATTTCACAATTATACCATGCCTGAAGTGCTCAATTTCCTATAGGAAGTCCATAGTCACAAGCTATCCATCATGATTAGCATACTATAATGGCACTTAATTTTTCCCATGGGACATTAGGTGGCCCAAGTATGTTCTATAATAATTACCTTTGATTTATATGGTTTATTTTTTACCGCTTACAGTCTAAGTTATTAATTTTCCATCTCTGTGGAAAATTACTTATATATAAAGTGTACTCCAGTTACCTTCCACTTGGTGTTGCACTGGTAACCACAGCTCTGAAGAAGCCCGTACTGCCAGGTGGGAGTTGTTTGTCAGGAATGTTAATGACAATCTAATGAATAGGAGTTAGATTTTAAAATAGGAGGAGAAAGAACACTTAATGAAATAAATGAAAAGCAACAAAAGGCAAGGCACGTGATTGATGGGAAGTGGTGACAAGGCTCAGGAAAATGAAAGGTATCATGTTCATCACACGGGCCGTTCCTCAAGACCACTTTGATGAACCAATAGACTAATACGAATAGAAGTCAAACATCTTACATCACAATTTTATTAAGAGTTTCTGAGTATACCAAATTTTAGATCAGCCCCATAGATCTGCTGGAGAAATAGGTAAGTTCTACAGTTGTCTTGTATCAAAATGCCTAGACCATACTTTCAGATCATGTGAGATTTGATTTTGTTTATTTGTAAGTTAGAGTGTCTGACAGTAGTTATTTCCTGGAGAGAAAAGTTCTTCCAGTTTTAATGGGCACCTCTCTATAGACCTGTACAATGGAGG